>JAJOOS010004525.1:0-77019 GCA_029582725.1 Solanum chiquidenum
ACTCCTACTCTTCTATTCAACACCTACACTTGGTCATACCCCTTCCATATCTCTCAATTATCAACATAAAATTCTACTATAAGTCTGGAACAGTTCTATAACCGTTTGAATATTAAAGATCATAAGCCTAACTTAGAGCTATTACCTCATGAATACTCCTACTCTTCTATTCAACACCTACACTTGGTCATACCCCTTCCATATCTCTCAATTATCAACATAAAATTCTACTATAAGTCTGGAACAGTTCTATAACCGTTTGAATATTAAAGATCATAAGCCTAACTTAGAGCTATTACCTCATGAATACTCCTACTCTTCTATTCAACACCTACACTTGGTCATACCCCTTCCATATCTCTCAATTATCAACATAAAATTCTACTATAAGTCTGGAACAGTTCTATAACCGTTTGAATATTAAAGATCATAAGCCTAACTTAGAGCTATTACCTCATGAATACTCCTACTCTTCTATTCAACACCTACACTTGGTCATACCCCTTCCATATCTCTCAATTATCAACATAAAATTCTACTATAAGTCTGGAACAGTTCTATAACCGTTTGAATATTAAAGATCATAAGCCTAACTTAGAGCTATTACCTCATGAATACTCCTACTCTTCTATTCAACACCTACACTTGGTCATACCCCTTCCATATCTCTCAATTATCAACATAAAATTCTACTATAAGTCTAGAACAGTTCTACGGAACCATCCTACGACCCGTCAAACTTTCTAAGACTCGTCCTGACTACTCGTAGGTCAAATATCAGAAAATTGATTAAAAAAACTCAACCTTATACCTACGAGTGACATATACGACCCATAAAATCTTTTACAAATCATAGATTGGTGTGCTAGGACACAACCAGTAACTCAAAATGAAACATTTCTTTTACAACTATGGCTTTCCAATTTCTGAGGTGTTATATATATGGTAGGCGTTGTCACTCTCTGGTTGGTTGGCTTGAGTGTACATAGCCTAGCCATCATGGTATGGATTTGATTTAGAAGGCATTGGACCATGTGATGGTGATTTAAGACAAGCTTCAGACAGCTTAGAGTAGGCACATGAGTTATGTTAATCATAGGCAGTGGTCTTTGATGTTCTCAGTTGGTGATAGAATCTTCTTTGATATATTAACCATGAAGGGTGTGATGAGATTTGGGAGGTAGGGAAAGCTTAGCCCTAGGTATATTGAGCCTTTTGAGATCATCTAGATAGTTGGTGAGGTTGCATATGAGTTGTGTCTATCTCCAATATTCTCAACTATCCACCCACTCTTTCATGTTTCATGGCTGCCCCAGTATGTTCATAATGAGTCTCATGTGCTTCAGTATGATGAAGTAGAAATTGATGACTTTTTGACCTTCTTGGAGTAGCCAGTTGCTATCCTTGCCAAGGATGTGTGGCGGTTGTGTTCAAGAGCCTTTCTTGTGGATAAGGTCTACTAGAGGCATCGTCAGGTTGAGGAGTCTACCTGGGAGATCGAGCTTGATATGCAGGAGCATTTTCTTGGCTTGTTTAAGCCTTCAAGTACTTCTTGACTTTTACTTTCGTGGATGAAAGTCCTTTTTAGTAGACTATACTGTAATGACCTCCAGGTCATTTTGTATTTATGTCACCTGTTCATCATTTAGAACATTCTTAAAGCGATCCCAAGTAATTTTATGACTTGATGGAACTAACAATTCGGTCACTTGGTCATTTGATTGATTTATATGTAAGTTTTAGTGTCTTGAAGGTTTCAAATTTTTTATGGTTAGTTTTGATAAAATGTTTCAGAAATGACCTTAGAATCCTATTCTGACAATTTCATCAACTTTGTAAGGGTAAAATTTGGCTAGTAGCATGGTTGGCGTGACTCACGAGTCTTTCAATACGAGTCAGTGTGATTGTACATTTTAACTTCCAAGCTAAGACCTAAGTTTGACTTTTGTCAAAATCTTAGTAGACGAGCTCGCATGAGAATTGTGCCCGCTGAGTTAGGTAGGAAAGGTTGAGTTTGGTCTAGAACGACCCGTTGTTTAGATCTCGAGACCTTCAGGCTAATTAAGATCCCCTTGTGGATTTTGGCTTGAAATTAGGTTCGGTATTAGACCCATATTCTGTCAAGACGACCTCGTATGGAAATTTTGTTTGCTCCATTGAGACCAAAATGTAATTTTTAATTGGTTTCCATATCTCATTTTATCTACAGTTGTTCCGAACCAATCCTCTTTCTAGCTAGGCGGCTTACGCCCCTAAGAATGGACTAGTTGGCTGGGTGACCAAGATTTATTGTCACTCTTGAAATCTGGGCTGGGAGTTGACTGGATACATGATTATTTGGGCTAGCCAGACTTTAGTTTTGTGTTACTCTTCTCTTAGTGGACTTAGCTATTCTGCAAGCCTGTCAGGTTTGTAGGGATTCATTTGGGTTTTGCTTAAACATGCACATGAGTGTACCTTATGGGATACAGGTCAAGTTAGGTTTAGTTTTGCAGTACCTTTGTTTTTAGTACTCATGATATACTCTGCATCTTTTCCATGATGCAGGTCCTAGTACTAGCTACTAGCGATGATTGTTTGTGTCATCTATTGCAACATTTGGAGATAAGAATGAGGATGAACACTTGGAATCTTGGATCAATATGTCTCTTTGTGTGTATATGTTAAACAATTATTTTTCCTTTGAGATGGATTATTGTGTTCCACTTTTGGGACTTCTATTTTCATATAAGATACCTTTGCACTCATGATTTCTAGTTCTGGGAGGATTTCTTAGAAATATAGTTTTTGGTTTTCTTCCGTTTTTGTCTGATTTATATTGCTAGTGTTATTTTTTTTAGTTCTACCCTTATACAGATAACTTGTCGTTCTGGGTACGGGTTGACTTACCTACTGGGCGGTTACACTAGGCGCCATCATGACTCGGGAAATCCGGTCGGGACAAGTAATATCCCATACTGTTGTTATTTCTTTGTTCTTAGATCTAGAGTGGAATTTCATAACACTTGATTAGTTTTTGTATTATCTTAATAATTTTTCATATTTCAACATTTCCTATTTTACGAACAAATAAGTAAAAGTCAAATAAAAATATTAACTTACATAGTTGTGTTTCTATAGAGAAAACATTTTATATAATATATTTTAGTCTAGAAAATCATAGTTATATTCTTTAGCTAAACTCCCTCATTTTATTGTGAGGGCTCGATTCTCCACATCATAATCCCCTCCCCCAATTCTCCTTCCACACCCCAGTTTTTTATTTATTTTTTCAAAAGTAATCTCTTTTATTTTTATGAGAAAAAATTAAACAATGAACAAATGTGATGATACAATTATCAATTTTTGGATTATAAAAATTAATTATAAACAATTAAATTAAACCAGAAGACATGAAGTTTTTTAACTTAATAAAGCAAAAAAGTTAATGAATCTCTTACTTCACCTTATTATTTCAAAATGGAAATTTTATAGGTCTTCTTGATTAATTTCTTTAATGTTTAAATTCATATTCAACTTTAGATGTGTTACTGTTCACCCTAAAAAGTTTAGAGTAAAAATTTATTTAATACATGAATCAATTTGTTTAGCTTTTGAAGTGCAGGAGTTTTTTTTTTGGAAACCGTACCAACAACAAGATTTGAATATTCACAACAATAAAAGCGCAAATAAATAAATAAATAAATAAATAAATTACAAACTAGTAAACATGTAAAATTTTCATATATTTAATAAGTGAGTGAAATAAAAAACTTTGAAAAATAATTCATCAAACACGACATACAAACCCTTAATATAAGGACAAAGAAAAAATGATGTGGAGAATCCTATAACACACTTAGACATGAAAACTTTAAAGACATAAATTGTCCATGGGACGACATGAATATATAAAACGATAATAATAAAAAGAGACACACACTAGTCACAAGATTTTATATATTATTGGTGGGTTTTGGATCTTGATCATTAATATTATTTAATGATAGGTCATCCCGTAAAGTCACGACATCATCATTATTCCAATTTATTAACTCAATCAATGAAGGACTTTCTGGATAGTCACTAGAGTAGTTCTAAGAGTTATTCATTTGAATTAATGTACCCATTGGGGGGATCTCCTTTGAACGGTCCATTTGTAGTGTCATTGGAGAAGGCACTTGAGCATACAATGGAGGATGTATAATTGATGAAGGAATCATAGAAGTCATTGATGTTGAAGGTGTGGATTGAGGGACATTGGATGTAGACCCCTCATCACCAGCATTCCTTTTCATTGCTTCACGTACCAGTTTAAGGTTCTTCTTGATCACTTAACTTAGATCGTTGAGATCGTAAGGCTTTATGTCTAAGGAAATAGTTTTTCCATTCAACACTTCATGCATCTCATTCGTAATTTTCTTTACCCTATTTTCCTTTTTAACATTTAGTAACTTTTTCTCCAACTTTTTGATTCTTTTCTCGGTGAATTCATCTCTTGTCACCATATTTTTTTATCTCTCCGACATTTCCAGTTCTTTAAACTTTTGAAAGGTGCTGATTGCAGTACCATGATTGGGAAACACCTTAGGTTCATCACTATAAGGACTATAGATGATGACAACCATTTCAAGTTCACAGAGAGTCATGAGTTCTTGTGCCTTTTTCAAGAACCCTATGTGTCTTTTCTTGTATGAGACTTTTCTATCAGTTTCATTTTCAATCAAAACAAATATTACTTTGTTTCTAGGCATGCCTAAAGAGGAGGAATATGAGGATGTATGTGTTTGTTCAAGAATGACTTTGTTGTTGTTCTTGTTCTTGTCTTTGCCTAAGATTGACCCTTATATTTATATGAAAAAATTGAATTCTGAATTTTTTGAGTAGTTTGAAATAGATAATTTTTTATCGTCAACAATAACTATTTTGGAATAAATTTAAATAAGCATGTATCATCTTGAATTATATGTAGTTTTTGGATCCGATCTTATACTAGCCAAACTTTTTGAGTCAATCTTTTCTAATAAGGAAAATAATTAGTGTTGTTGAAATTTGAATAAGTAGTATCCACAAAACATGGTCATAAGTTTATAGCAAATATATGTCTTATAATATTACATTAATATTTTTTCCAATTTTAGAAGAAGTTATATTTAGTAGAATATTTATACTACTTTCAAATATTTTAAAAATTAAATTTTACTTAATTGTCTTTTTATTATTATGTGATACGCACCAACCTATTACATGACGCTTAATAAAACTCTTTTCTATATTAGTTTTGAGGTTAATCAATATTCCAGAATTGTTAAAAAAAACCTAATCAAAATAATGTGTTAATAGAAAAAATAAAAAAAATATATGTTATTCTTTTAAAGAAACGTTTTGTCATGACCTAATTTTTCGAATTATGATGACACCTATTATAATCCACCAATAGGTACGGTAACCTGTAACCTAGAACGACAAGTAATGGTTAGAGGGATTGAAACAAAGCAAAAGCAAAAAATTAAATGTAGAAACAGAAGATAAAGTGGAAGCAAGCCAAAATATATATACAATAAGAGGATCCCTCCCAGAACGTAGAAGTCACAAGTATAGAAATGCTAAACAAAAGAGTAGAAGTCCCAAAAAGGCCCCAAAATACAAAGACTTGTCCCTAATACAAAGACTTTCCTTGCTTGTTTAAGCCTTCAAGTACTTCTTAACTTTTACTTTGGCGGATGAAAGTCCTTTTTAGTAGACTATGTTGTAATGACCCCAAGGTCATTTTGTATATATGTCACTTATTCGTCATTTAAAGCCTTCTTAAAGCGATCCCAAGTAATTTTATGACCTGCTGGAACTAACAATTCGATCACTTGGTCATTTGATTGATATATATGTAAGTTTTAGTGTCTTGAAGCTTTTAAAATTTTTACGGTAATTTTTGATAAAAAGTTTCAGAAATGACCTTAGAATCCTATTGTGACAATTTCATCAACTTGTAAGGGTCAAATTAGTGTAGTAGCATGGTCAGCGTGACTCGCGGGTCTTTCAATACGAGTCGGTGCGGTTGGACATTTTAACTTCCAAGCTAAGACCTAAGTTTGACTTTTGTCAAAATTTGAGTAGACGAGCTCGGATGAGAATTGTGCCCACTGAGTTAGGTTAGGAAGGTTGAGTTTGGTCTAGAACGACCCGTTGTTTAGATCTCGAGGCGTTCGGGCTAATTAAGAGCCCCTTTTGGATTTCACTACAACAAATATGATATATAGCTACGAAATTATTAGTGACAAAATTTATTTTTTGTGCTTATATATATGAGACACATACTTTTAGTGATGAAACATAAAAATCTATACCAAAGTTTCATCCACTGAAGTTTCTCACCAAAAAATTAATTGGCGCCATTTGTTAAGTAGTGTTAGTCACGAATTTAAAGTTATCGGTGGTTTTCTGAGAGATCACCGTGAGTTCTTTGCCAAATTAGGTGGAGTGGGGAAGATTATAACTATTTTCTCAAAACAAGCCGTCTATTGCTATATCTCCTTCCTGATCCCCTCTGGAATCACGATGGGAGTGAGAAGATATTCCAATGGGCACTCTTTCGAGAAAAAGGAAAGTCAACTGGCGAGGGCTGAAGAAAGGGTTTTCAATTCAATACCAGCCGCCTACTTAATTACACTTCCGGCATGGCATTAATCAAGTTCCTTCTTCTGCGAATATGAGATAGACCGACAGCCGATGACACGTATTTCGTCACTAATAATGTATCTAATTCATGACAAATTATTTTTTGTCTTAAAATTTATTAATTTTTGGACAAAAATAATTTTCATCTAAAAAAATATGTTGTTACATTATCGACAAATTATAGTTCGTAGTTAAATATTGTAAGTTTTAGCTATAAAAATTTAGATTTAATTATGAAATTTATTTTCGTCACTAATAGTATAAATAATTGGTGACAAAGATTTTATTGTCTCTAATCAATATGTGATTTAGTGACAACAAAAGAATTGTCACAAAATATGTAAGGTGCTAAATAGCGATGACTTAAAATTTGTATTGAATAATTCAACTATTTGCTACGAAAAAAATTCATAGCTAAATACAATATTTTTGGCTACGATTATTCATAATTACAAGTGACAACTTACAAAAAGAATAATACAAGTGCTTCATAAGAAATAGACAGAGTCCATTCGTTAATTGGTGAGAGAAAATATTAAAACCAACGAAGTCAGTCGATTTTGTAAAAATGAAAAAGTTCAATTTATCAATTTTCTTAAATTACACAATTATAAAATGCATCATTTACAATCCAGGTTATAAGTACCGTGAGTGGGCTACGGTTCTACCACTAGATCGCTAACATTTGTTGGTTTAACACTTTTGTTTTTTATTTGATACACTTTCATCGATGAATATGATATAAAAAATAATTTCTCAAGTCTTGATGCTAATTTTTGTGCGTGTCTATTGATTTGTGATTGGTAAACTACATAGACTAAGTCAATCTATTTTCTTCTGTCGAAAAATTTGTACATATTTAACACCGACTTACAAACTTAGAATTTGCAAAGGAGCGAAATATTTAATTATTTTCTATTAACTTTTTCCATCAGTGTGAAAATTGAAATAACTAAAATGAAAGCACAAATGAAAGAAATGAACCAAATAGGATTTAAAATATTGTAACACTCGCTATTTGAAAGAACTAGAAAGAGCTAGAATTAGAAAGAGTTGTTTTTGGAATCAATGAATATCTGGAAAAATTTGTTAAGTTATGTTAAGTTTGGGTTTTTGGTAAACTTCAAACGACCATAAACCCTAGCCCAAGATGAGTTAGGTGTGCTTCCAGATATTGTAGGAAATATCTTGGAAAAATGTTTCCAACGCTGCCAAGTTTGCAGGATTCCGAGTTCGTATGAGTGAGATATGCCCATTTGAAGTTGGGCTGTTCAATTAAGGAAAGTCTAAACCATATTTTGGAAGAGTATTTTAGTCTTTTCCTTATCACTTTATTTTAATTCATTTTTTAGGAGTTTATTTGGGGTCTAATCAGAATTAGATCAGTCTAGTCAATTGGAAATTCACGCTAGGGCTTGGTTAAAAGAGAAAAGAGGAGAAAGGAGAAGAAAATTCAAGATTCGTCGGTTTCTTGGAGAATCGCTTGTGGATTTCATCAAGGCGTGATCCCTACGAGGTATGTGAGATCATATAGCGTTGAGTTAGTTCACCCACGCACCAATCATGATTCAATTCAGCGAAGTTATATAGTTTTGAAAGTAAATTCCATGAGTTCTTTGTTGTAAATTCGATTGAAATCTTGGGGGTTCATGTCGTTGAAGTTCCTTGAGTTTGATTCATGATTTTAGGTGTGATTTCGAGTAGAATCTGATGTATTTTGATGGTATAGTTGATTCTAAGTGTTTGGGGAAAGAACCAAGTTTAAATAGGGGTTTAGAGATGAAAAACAAAGAAGAAAAGTCAGAACCCACCTGGGAAAGGGCCTGGTGCACCGTCCATGCCAGAGCAGCCCAACCCATCCCCTGAAATTTTGCCTCTGGCGCTCCATGTCGCTCAAAGCGCCAGGGGCCACAGGTTTCCCACCCTTTCCCCCTTCTTTCCATACTAGGTCCTTAGCAACATACCTATGTTTTCTTGTCGATTTCTATACTCTAAAGTACGTCTAAATATCATGAAATCATCCATAACATGAGATGATGAACCTTGAATCCATAATCCAATTCAAGGAAAATTAAGATCAAAGTCAAGAGAAATAAGAGTCAAGTCAATAGAAGTTCTTAGAGTTTTCCAAAAGTCTTCCAAATGTTTTAACTTTGTTTTAAGACTTAAAAGTTCAAGTTGAGTAAAGACTAAAGAGTAAAGATTGATGTTCATTTCTTCAAAAGTATATGGGGACTATGTATTATTAAAGAGTTTAAAATGTTTTTACATTTAAACAAAAGAAGGAAACCTTCATTTCCAAAGAGCCTTTGAGCTAAGTTTTTGTGCAATTATCTCAAATAACAAAAAGAAGTATGTTTTTAAACGTAAGAGCTAGTATCATATTTTGGGAGTAGTATTGAGCACCGATATGGGGGAGAGTTCAGACAACTCCCAGCCCCCATAACAATGTAGCCATCATGGGTAGAAAAGGGTCATACTTTTTAGATGATTCCCTAGTGCTTTTTAGCATAGACTAGTGGATCCACTTAGTAGTCAGGTTCTATACCCTCGGCAAGGTATAGGACGGACCTGGCAGCGTGAGGCAAAATGTTGTATCATCGCAATAGCTCTTACGTGATGGTTATCGGTTGGAGAAACTCCCACAAAAGTATTTGTATTCTTATATACACAGTTTAATTGTATTTTTACATACATTTCAGAGTTATATTGTATCTTTGCATACACACAGAGTATTATTGTATTTCCAAATACACAGAGTTGTCATCCATGTTTTAAAAAGTTTTTCTTTCTATTGTACTTGTTTTATACTGCTTTTTATTGAATTGAGTTCAGTTAAGTTGAGTTGAGTTAAGCCAGGTAAGTTCTTTAGTTCCTTTCAAGCTTATGTCTTGTTTTAGAATTCCCCTCGCATACTCGTACATTCAATGTACTTATGCCATTTCTCCTGCATCTTTTAATGATGCATACACATGTAACCAAGATCAACATCCAGTGCATCGTTAATTCTAGTTGAGCTCTAAAAATTTGGTGAGCCTCTTTGCTTCCAGAGGATCCATTTTATTGCTTTTAGTAGTTTTAGTTTCATTAGGATAGATGTTAGTTCTTGAGTTTTCTATTTCCTGTTTTGATGGTTGAGTCTTGAGTTGCCAGTTTGGCTAAGTTTAATATTTCTTAAAGACATGTGCATGCGTTATCCTTTGAGACTATTTCTTGTGTTTAAGACTTCCACTGAGTAAGTAAGCCAGACCAAGGGTTCGCTTGGGGCCAACAATGGTTCTCGAGTGCCAGTCCCGCCCAGGGTATAGGCTCGGGGCGTGACAAACTTGGTATCAGAGCACAAAGATCAAGAGTCCTAGCGAGTCTATGAAGTCGTGTCTGTAGAGTCCTAGTTATCGGTGTGAAATGCACCACATCTATAATTAGGAGGCTGCAACATTTAGGAATTCGTTCACTTCTTTCATACTCATTTCGTGCGATAGAGTTCATTTCTATAGAATTTCTTTCCAACTCGTGCTTGCGCGTAACCGATTGTGAGTTGGGCTATTTTGAGAGTGCTTTCATGGGATGTTTCTTTCCCCGTGTGCTAAGAGAATCAAATAGATGGTTGCCGACATGAGAAGCA
Source organism: Solanum chiquidenum (assembly GCA_029582725.1). Lineage (NCBI taxonomy): Eukaryota > Viridiplantae > Streptophyta > Magnoliopsida > Solanales > Solanaceae > Solanum > Solanum chiquidenum. The sequence goes on from JAJOOS010004525.1 coordinate 10,280, forward strand.
TGATGAGTTTATTCATTGTTGGGTTGCCTTGTCTGAAAAATAAGGAAAGTAATACAACCATGCTAATAGGTGACATGGACATAACAAGGTTAATGATCCATGTGCAACAAGTTGAGGAGGACAAGATAAGGGATAGAGAAGAGTTTAAGAATAAGAGATCTAAGACAGGGAATGAGTCCGGGCATAAGAAGAGTAATGCCAACTGGTCATCTTTCCACCAGAAACAGAAGGGACCTACTCTATCATCTGCTAGTGCGCCTGCACCAAAGAACAAAAGTGAGTACAATAGTCAGAATTTCAGAGCTAAACCTGTCTATTCTCAAGGTAGTATGGCTCAAGGGTGTAGTAAGCCTCATGCATGTGCTAAGTGTGGTAGGAACCACTCAGGGACGTGTCGTGACGGCTCCACTGGTTGCTTCAAGTGTGGCCAGAATGGTCATTTCATGCGAGAGTGTCCAAAGAACAAGCATCGTAATGGTAATGGGGGTAATAGAGCCCAATCTTCTTCAGTTTCTCCACCAGACAGGGCTGCACCTAGAGAGGCTACTTCCAGTACTGGTGGAGGAGCAAACCGCCTATATGCTATCTCTAGTCGCCAAGAGCAAAAGTACTCGCCAGATGTTGGGACTGGTATGATCCAAGTCTTTAACTTTAATGTTTATGGTTTGCTAGATCTAGGAGCGAGTTTATCCTTTGTAACTTCATATGTTGCGATGATTTTTAATGTTATTCCTGAGCAACTTAGTGAACCCTTCAGAGTTTCTACACCTGTTGGTGAGTCTATTCTAGCAGAAAGAGTCTATGATGATTGTCCCATTTTCTTCAATCACAAGAATACCATGACTGATTTAGTTGAGTTAGACATGGTATATTTTGATGTCATTCTTGGTATGGATTGGCTTCATGCCTGTTATGCCTCAGTTGATTGTAGAACTCGAGTTGTCAAGTTTCTGTTTCCAAATGAGCTAGTCTTAGAGTGGAAAAGTAGTTCAGCAGTGCCGAAGGGTCGTTTCAATTCGTACCTTAAGGCAAGGAAGTTAGTTTTTAAGGGGTGTGTCATCACTTAGTCCGAGTTAATGACTCTAGTATTGAGATACCTCTTATTCAGTCAGTTTCAGTAGTAAAAGAGTTTCCAGAAGTCTTTCCAGATGATCTTCCCGAAGTCCCTCCTGAGAGAGAGATATACTTCGGTATAGACCTTCTTCCAAATAATCATCCTATATCTATTCCTCCATACAGAATGGCATCAACAGGGTTAAAAGAGTTGAATGAGCAGTTGAAAGATCTCCTAGATAAGGGCTTTATTTGACCAAGTGTCTCACTTTGTGGTGCTCTAGCCTTGTTTGTGAGGAAGAAGGATGGTTCCCTTAGGATGTGTATAGATTACTGTCAGTTGAACAAGGTTACCATCAATATTAAGTATCATTTTCTGAGAATTGATGATCTCTTCGATCAACCTCAAGGTGCTACTTGTTTCTCTAAGATAGACCTCAGATCTGGCTACCATCAGTTAAGAGTAAAGGAATGTAATATTCCAAAGACATCTTTCAGGACCCGTTATGGTCATTATGAGTTTTTGGTCATGTCGTTCAGTTTAACTAATGCACCTGCATCATTCATGGACTTTATGAATAGAGTATTCAAGCCTTATTTAGATATGTTTGTTATCGTGTTCATTGATGACATACTAATCTATTCGAGAAATGAAAAGGATCATGCTAGTCATCTCAAAATAGTTCTCCGAACTTTAAAGGATAGAGAGTTATATGCCAAGTTCTCTAAGTGTTAGTTTTGGCTTGAGTCTGTGACATTCTTAAGCCATATTGTGTCTGGAGAAGGAATTAAAGTTGATACCCAGAAAATAGAGGCAGTGCAGAATTGTCCTAGACCTACATCTCCAATTGATATTAGAAGTTTCTTGGGGTTGGCTGGATATTATAGAAGGTTCGTAGAGGGGTTCTCATCTATTTCATCCTCTTTGACTAAGTTGAATCAGAAGATAGTTAAGTTTCAATGGTCGGAAGCTTGTGAGAAAAACTTTTAGGAATTGAAAAAGAGGTTGACTACTGCCCTAATATTGACCTTACCAGAAGGTACGCAAGGATTTGTTGTGTACTGTGATGCGTCTAAAGTTGGCTTGGGTTGTGTGCTAATGTAGAATGGCAAGGTTATAGCTTATGTCTCCAGACAGTTGAAAGTTCATGAGAAGAATTACCCAACCCATGACCTAGAATTTGCTGCCGTAGTATTTGCTTTGAAAATTTGGCGCCATTATCTTTATGATGTTCATGTGGATGTGTTCACCGATCACAAGAGTCTTCAGTATGTGTTTACTCAGAAAGAGCGTAATCTCAGACAAATAAGGTGGTTATAATTACTCAAGTTTATGACATAAGTGTTCTTTATAACCAAGGTAAGGCTAATGTTGTTGCTGATGATTTAAATAGGTTGTCTATTGGTAGTACCACCCATGTTGAGGAGGAAAAGAGAGAGTTAGTGAAAGATGTGCATAGACTTGTACGTTTGGGAGTTCGACTAATGGATTCCACAAAAGGAGGAGTAGTGGTGATGAATGGGGCAGAATCATCATTAGTGTCAGAAGTAAAAGAGAAGCAAGACCAAGATCCTATTTTACTTGAATTAAAGACAAATGTTCATAAGCAATTTTTTTTGGCTTTTGAACAAGGGGGAGATGGCGTATTGAGGTATCAAAGTAGGTTGTGTGTACCAAGGGTGGATGAACTCCAAGAGAGGATCATGGAGGAAGCTCATAGCTCCAGATATTCCATTCATCTAGGTTCCACAAAAATGTATCATGATTTGAGAGAAGTTTATTGGTGGAGTAGTATGATAAAGGGCATTGCAGAGTTTTTGCTAAGTGTCCGAATTGCCAACAAGTTAAAATAGAGCACCAAAGGCCCGATGGTATGGCTTAGAATATAGAACTTACGGAATGGAAGTGGGAGATGATAAACATGGACTTCATCATAGGTTTGCCAATGTCTCGCATGCAACATGATTCTTTTTGCGTGATTGTCGATAGAATGACAAAGTCAACCCACTTTTTACCGGTAAAAACTACCTATTCAGCAGAGGACTATGCCAAGTTGTATCTTCAAGAAGTAGTTAAACTTCATGGAGTTCCGGTCTCCATTATTTCAGACAGAGGTGCATAATTTACTGCACAGTTTTGGAAGTCATTCCAAAAAGGCTTGGGTTCAAAGGTAAACTTAAGTACTGCCTTTCATCCTCAGAGAGATGGGCAAGCAGAACGCACTATTCAGACCTTAGAGGATATGTTGAGGGCTTGTATTGTTGATTTCAATGGTAATTGGGATGATCACCTACCTCTTATTGAATTTGTCTACAACAATAACTACCACTCTAGCATCCAAATGGCTCCTTATGAAGCTCTTTATGGGAGAAGGTACAGATCTCCTATTGGATGGTTTGAAGTTGGTGAAGCTGGGTTGATAGGACCTGATTTAGTTCATAGGTGAAATTCATTCAAGAGAGGTTGAAAATGGTGCAGAGTCATCAGAAATCCTACACTGATGTTAGGAGAAGGGAGTTTGAGTTTGAAGTAGATGATTGGGTATACTTTAAAGTTTCAACCATGAAGGGTGTTATGAGATTTGGTAAGAAGGGGAAACTTAGTCCCCGATATATTGGTCCTTACAGAATATCCAAGAGGATTGGCAATGTAGCTTATGTGTTAGAGCTGCCTCAAGAGTTAGCAGCGGTTCATCGGTATTTCATATTTCCATGTTGAAAAAGTGCATGGGAGATCCTTCACTTATCATACCAACTGAAGATATTTGTATCAAGGATAACTTGTCTTATAAGGATATTCTGGTTCAGATTCTAGATCGCCAAGTTCGCAAGTTGAGGACTAAGGAAGTAATATTAATCAAAGTCCTTTGGAAGAATCAGTTTGTTGAGGAAGCTAATTGGGAAGCTGAGGAAGATATATCCACATCTCTTTGAATACAGAGAAGTTCCAGATCAAGGTACTAATTCTCTTCTTAGTACTCTGTAGTTTATAAGTTGGCATGTTGTATTTGCGTTGCTTGTTGGGTGTTTGAGCTGAATGTTAAATGTTACACCCTTAGCCTATTAAGAGTAATCTCATTTGAGGACGAATGTTCCCAAGGGGGAGATATTGTAACACCCCGCTATTTGAAAGAACTAGAAAGAGCTAGAATTAGAAAGAGTTGTTTTTGGAAAGAATGAAAATCTGGAAAAATTTGTTAAGTTATGTTAAGTTTGGGTTTTCGGTGAACTTCAAACGACCATAACTCCAAAATCAGGATGATTTAGGTTTGATTCCAAATATCTTAGGAAATATCTTGAAATAATATTTCCAACGACGCCGATTTTGCATGATTCTGAGTTAGTATGAGTGAGATATGTCCATTTGAAGTTTGGCTGTTCAATTAACGAAAGTCTTCACCGGATTTTGGAAGGGTATTTTAGTATTTTACTTACCCCTTTATTTTATTTCGTTTTTTAGGAGTTTATTTGGGGTCTAATCAGAATTAGATCAGTTTAGTCAATTGGAAATTCACGCTAGGGCTTGGAGAAAAGAGAAAAGAGGAGAGAGGAGAAGAAAATTCAAGATTCATCGGTTTCTTGGAGAATCACTTGTGGATTTTCTCAAGGGTTGATCCCTACGAGGTATGTAAGATCACATAGAATTGGGTTAGTTCACCCACGCGCCAATCATGATTCAATTCAGTGAAGTTATATAATTTTGAAAGTAAATTCCATGAGTTCTTGATGTAAATTCGTTTGAAATCTTGTGGGTTCTTGTCGTTGAATTTCCTTGAGTTTGATTCATGATTTTAGGTGTGATTTCGAGTAGAATCTGATGTATTTTGATGGTATAGTTAATTTTAAGTGTTTGGGGAAAGAACCAAGTTGAAATAGGGGTTTAGAGATGAAAAACGAAGAAGAAAAGTCAGAACCCACCTGGGAAAGGGCCTGGGGTACCGTCCATGCCAGAGCACCCCAACCCATCCCCTGAAGTTTTGCCTCTGGCGCCCCATGTCGCTCAGAGCGCCAAGGACCCCAGGTTTCCCACCCTTTCCCCTTTCTTTCCATACTAGGTCCTTAGCAACATACCTATGTTTTCTAGTCGATTTCTATACTCTAAGGTACGTCTAAATATCATGAAATCATCCATAACATGAGATCATGAACCTTGAATCCATAATCCAATTCAAGGAAAGTTAAGATCAAGGTCAAGAGAAATAAGAGTCAAGTCAAGAGAAGTTCTTAGAGTTTTCCAAAAGTCTTTTCCAAATGTTTTAACTTTGTTTTAAAACTTAAAGTTCAAGTTGAGTAAAGAGTAAAGATTGAAGTTCATTTCTTCAAAAGTATATGGGGACTATGTATTCTTTAAGAGTTTAAAATGTTTTCACATTTAAACAAGAGAAGGAAACCTTGATTTCCAAAGAGCCTTTGAGCTAGTTTTCAGAAAAGAGTAAACGCTTTCACAATTAAGCAAGAGGGGAAACTTTTGATTTCCAAAATAGACTTTGAGCTAAGTTTTTGAGAAATTATCTCAAATCACATAAAGAAGTATGTTTTTAAACATAAGAGCTAGTATCATAATTTAGGAGTAGTATTGAGCACCGATATGAGGGAGAGTTCAGACAACTTCCAGCCCCCATAAACCAGGTAGCCATCATGGGTAGAAAGGGTCATACTTTTTAGTTTATTCTTTAGTGATTTTTAGCATAGACTAGTGGATCCACTTAGTAGTCAGGTTCTATACCCTCGGCAAGGTATAAGACTGCCCTGGCAGCGTGAGGCAAAATGTTGTATCATCACAATAGCTCTTACATGATGGTTGTCGGTTAGAGAAACTCCCACAGTAGTATTTGTATTCTTATATACATAGTTTAATTGTATTTTTTACATACATTTCATAGTTATATTGTATCTTTGCTTACATACATAGTATTATTGTATTTCCAAATACACAGAGTTGTCATCCATGTTTTAAAAATCTTTTCTTTATATTGCACTTGTTTTATATTGAATTGAGTTCAGTTAAGTTGAGTTGAATTGAGCCAAGTAAGTTCTTCAGTTCCTTTCAAGCTTATGTCTTGTGTTAGAATTCCTCTCGCATTCTCGTACATTCAATGTATTGATGCCATTTTGCCTGCATCTTTTAATGATGCAGACACAGGTAACTAGGATCATCATCCAGTGCATCATTGATTCTAGTTGAGCTCCAGACTTTTTGGTGAGCCTCCTTGCTTCCGGAGGATTCCTTTTATTGCTTTTAGTAGTTTTAGTTTCGTTAGGATGTCGTGGGTCTTTTCCCGACATCCATCTCAGTTGTTTAGAGGCGTCATAGACAGTCAGATGTTAGTTCTTGAGTTTTCTATTTCCTGTTTTAATGGTTGAGACTTGAGTTGCCAGTTTGGCTAAGTTTAATATTTCTTAAAGACATTTGCATGAGTTATCCTTTGAAACTATTTCTTGTGTTTAAGACTTCCGCTGAGTAAGTAAGCCAGGTCAAGGGTTCACTTGGGGCCAGCAATGGTTCTCAAGTGCCAGTCCTGCCCAGGGTGTAGGCTCGGGGAGTGACAAATATATTATGATGAAGTACTGTAGTTATGGGTATCGATGTTTTTTTCAAAACAATTGATTTACTGATTGAATTGAACCGATTATTCAAATATTTTTTAATAAAATTGAAATTTTAATTTTATATAAATTTATAATTGTACTAAATAATTTTTAAAATTAATGAAAATAAATAAATGACAGAATTGTACTGAATATATTTAAAAATATTTTAAAAAATATACAGTTTAATTAAAATATAATCTACATTTGAATGAATTGTGGGTGGTAAATTTCATGCATTTGTGTATGTGTATATATAATCATATAATATATTATATCTACATAAGTTAAATTTGAAAGAAGTGAATCAAGTTAAAAATAAAATAAAAATGAGAGACAAGAGAGAGTTGATCGGATGGTGAGCACATTTTACTTCCAACCTTATGGTTGTGAGTTTGAGTCCCCTAGAAAGCATTATGTGGGAGCTCCTGGGGAGGGGGGGTTACAATAAATTGAGATGGGGAGATAATAGGAAAATTAACCTTTTTATAATAATAAATTTGTCCCTAATTAATACATTTAAGAACAAAATAATTTTTTGTATGTAAAATATAGTCATTAGTGACGAAACTAGATTTTGTTCAACTACGAAATACATATAACGTTAGAGACAATTGATGTCATCATTGATTGAAGTAAAATAATTAGCGACGATGTAATTTTGTCCGTAGTAATAACTTTTTTAGTGAAAAAGCATACTATTAACTACAAAAAATATACTTTTTACGACAAATAAATTTGTCACAAATGTTTAAGCATTTGGGGACAATTTTTCTTTTTGTAGTTAATATAATACTTTTAGCGACGAAGCACTAAATCGTTTTAGTATACTTTTAGTGACACATTTAGTGACGAATGATTGACAAATTATTTTTCGCCTCACAAGATTTTTAGTGATGAAATATGATTTATAAATGATGAAATTATTTGTCCCCGATAATAGAATTTGTTGACTGGATACGATGATTATTTGGGCTTGGAGCCCGACTTTAGTTTTGTGTTACTCTTCTCTTAGTGGACTTAGCTATTCTGCTTGCCTTTCGGGCTTATAGGGATTACCTTATGGGCTTATGGAGTTCAAGTTAGGTTTAGTTTAGCAGTTACTTTTTTTTTTGTACTCATGTTATACTCTGCATCTTTTTCGTGATGCAGGTCCTAGTACCAGCTACTAGCGATGATTGTTTGTGTCATCTATTGCAACATTTGGGGATCAGAGATGAGGATGAACACTTGGCATCTTGGATCAGTATGTCTCTTTGTGTGTATATGTTAAACTATTATTTTTCCTTTGAGATGGATTATTGTGTTCCACTTTTCGGACTTCTATTTTCATATAAAATAGCTTCGTACTCATGATTTATAGTTTCTGGGAGGATTTCTTATAAATATAATTTTTGGTTTTCTTCCGTTTATGTCTTATTCTTATTGCTAGTGTTATTTGTTTTTAGTTCTACCCTTATACTCGTTACTGTATGGGTTGACTTACCTACTGGGCGGTTACACTAGATGCCATCATGACTCGGAAAATCGGGTTGGGACAAGTAATATCCCATATTGTTGTTATTTCTTTATTCTTATATTTAGAGTAGAATTTCACAACACTTGATTAGTTTTTATAATATTTTAATAATTTTTCATATTTCAACATTTCCTACTTTACGAACAAATAAGTAAAAATCAAATAAAAGTATTAACTTACATGGTTGTGTTTCTATAGAGAAAACATTTTATATAATATATTTTAGTCTAGAATATCATAGTTATAGTCTCTACCTAAGCTCCCTCTTCTTCTTTTTTGTGAGGGTTCAATTCTCCACATCATAATTCCCTCCTCCAATTCTCCTTCCACACCCCAATTTTTTATTTGTTTGTTCAAAAGTAATCTCTTTTTTTTATGAGAAAAATTTAACCAATGAACAAATGTGATGATACAATTATCAATTTTTGAATTATAAAAATTAATTTTAAACAATTAAATTAAACCAGAAGACATGAAGTTTTTTAACTTAATAAAGCCAAAAAGTTAATGAATCTCTTACTTCACCTTATTATTTTAAAATAGATATTTTATAGGTCTTGTTGATAATTTTATTTAATGTTTAAATTCAAATTCAATTTTAGATGTGCTATGGTTTCACCCTAAAAAGTTTAGAGTAAAAAAATATTTAATACATGAATCAATTTGTTTAACTTTTGAAGTGCAAGAGGTTTTTTTTTTGGAAACCATACCAACAACAAGATTTGAATATCCACAACAATAAAAGCACAAATAAAAAAATAAATTACAAACTAATAAACATGTAAATTTTTCATATATTTAATAAGTGAGTGAAATAAAAAACTTTAAAAAATAATTCATCAAACACGACATCCAGACCCTTAATATAAGGACAAAGAAAAGTGATGTGGAGAATCTTATGACACACTTAGACATACAAGACTTTAAAGACATAAATTGTCCATGGGACAACATGAACATATAAAACAATAATAATAAAAAGAGACACACACTAGTCCAATGATTTTATATATTATTGGTGGGGTTTGGATCTTGATCATTAATATTGTTTAGTGATAGGTCATCCAGCAAAGTCACGATATCATCATTATTCCAATTTAGTAACTCAATAAATGAAGGACTTTCTGGAATGTCACTAGAGTAGTTCTGGGAGTTATTCATTTGAATTGATGTACCAATTGGGGGGATCTCCTCTAAAGGGTCCACTTGTGGTGTCATTGGAGAAGGCACTTGAGCATACAATGGTGGATCTATAATTGATGAAGGCATCATAGAAGTCATTGTTTTTGAAGGCGTGGATTGAGGGACATTGGATGTAGACCCCTCATCACCAACATTCTTTTTCATTACTTCACGTACCAGTTCAAGGTTCTTCTTGATCACGTAACTTAGATCGTTGAGATCGTAAGGCTTCATGTGTAAGGAAATAGTTTTTCCATTCAACACTTCATGCATTTCATTCGTAATTTCCTTTACCCTATTTTCCTTTTTTACCTTTAGTAAGTTTTTCTCCAACTTCTTGATTCTTTTCTCGGTGAATTCATCTCTTGTCACCATATTTTTTGATCTCTCCGACGTTGCCAATTCTTTAAACTTTCGAAAGGTGCTGATTGCAGCACCATGATTGGGAAACACCTTAGGTTCATCACTATAAGGACTATAGATGATGACAGCCATTTCAACTTCACACAGAGACATGAGCTCTTGTGCCTTTTTCAAGAACCCTATGTGTCTTTTCTTGTAAGAGACTTTTCTATCCGTTTCATTTTCAATCAAAGCAAATATTACTTTGTTTCTAGGCATGTCAAAAGAGGAGGAATATGAGGATGTATGTGTTTGTTCAAGAATGAATTTGTTGTTGCTCTTGTTCTTGTCTTTGCCTAAGATTGACCCTTCTATTTATATGAAAAAATTGAATTGTGAATTATTTTAGTTGTTTGAATTAGAGAATTTTCTATTGTCAACAATAACTATTTTGAAATAAATTTAAATAAGGGTGTATCATCTTTAATTATATGTAGTTTTTTTATCCGATCTTATACTAGCCAAACTTTTTGAGTCAATCTTTTCTTATAAGGAAAAGAATTAGTGTTGTTTAAATTTGAATACGTAGTATCCACAAACATGGTCATAAGTTTATAGCAAATATATGTCTTATAGTATTACATTAACATTTTTTCCAATTTTGGAACAATTTATATTTAGTAGAATATTTATACTACTTTCAAATATTTTAAAAATTAAATTTTAGTTAGTTGTCTTTTTATTATTATATGATACACACCAACCTATTACATGACTCTCAATGAATTTTTTTCTAAATTAGTTTTGAGGTTAATCAATAGTCCAGAATTGTAAAAAAAAAACTTATCAAAATAATGCATTAATAGAAAAAATAAAAACATAAATGTTATTCTTTTAAAGAAACGTTTGTCACGTCCTGATTTTTCATATTACGATGACACCTATTATAACCCACTAGTAGGTACGGTAACCTGCAACCTAGATTGACAAGTAATGGGTAGAAGGATAGAAACAAAGCAAAAGCAAAAATTTAAATATAGAAACAGAAGATAAAGCGGAAGCAAGCCAAAATATATATATAATAAGAGGATCCCTCCCAGAACGTAGAAGTCACAAGTATAGAAATGCTAAACAAAAGAGTAGAAGTCCCAAAAAAGGACTCAAATACAAAGACTTTCCTGGCTTGTTTAAGCCTTCAAGTACTGCATGACTTTTGCTTTCGCGGATGAAAGTCCTTTTTAGTAGACTATGTTGTAACGACCGCCAGGTCATTTTGTATTTATCTGACCGGTTCATCATTTAAAACATTCTTAAAGCGATCCCAAGTAATTTAATGACTTGATGGAATTAAAAAATCGGTCACTTGGTCATTTGATTGATTTATATGTAAGGTTTAGTGTCTTGAAGCTTTTGAAATTTTATCGGTCAGTTTTGATAAAACGTTTCAGAAATGACCTTAGAATCTTGTTCTGACAATTTCATAAACTTTGTAAGGGTCACATTAGGCTAGTAGCATGACCATCGTGACTAGCGAGTCATTCAATACGAGTCGCTGCGATTGGATATTTTAACTTCCAAGCTAAGACCTAAGTTTGACTTTTGTCAAAATTTGAGTAGACGAGCTCAGATGAGAATTGTCCCCCCCGAGTTAGGTTCGGAAGGTTGAGTTTGGTCTAGAATGATTTGTTGTTTAGATCTCGAGGCCTTCGGGGTAATTATGAGCCCCTTGTGGATTTTGGCTTGAAATTAGGTTCTATGTGGGACCCATATTCTGTCAAGAAGACCTCGTATGGAAATTATGTTTGCTCCATTGAGTCCAAAATTGTCACGACCCAGACTGTCTTGATTGGCGCCCACACTAACCCTCCGGTGGGAGAACCATTAATACTAATTAACTATCCAGGAACTACACAACTAAATCAAATCTAAGGTATTTAAAGATACAGAAGTAAGTTTAAATGTTAAAAGGAAAGATAGGGAGTTCCCATAAACTCCAATAAAGTCTAACAACCAAATTCGGAAATAATGCCTAGAACCGGATAGTCAATGTACAAAAACTCTAACAAGGATAATAAGTCTGAGGAAATGGGTACAACCCAATTAAACACAAAAAAAATCCTAAGTACTAGTCTAAGTCAGAAAATGTGGACATAAACAGAAAGAAAACTCATGGAAGCCCAGAAGAACTGGCTCACCCTTGAATTCGATAGATCACTGATCTTCTAAGCTAGGTCTGTCTATAGCCGCCTGAAGATGCCCTGTACTCAACAAAGAAAGAGCAAGTGCAATATCAGTTCGCAACTACAGTGTACTGGTAGGATCACGCGGCTATCCCAAAAGGTGAAACATAGATAAATCATTACATTATTAATAAACATGCATACACCGAATATATATAATATCAATTATCACTAACGGACAACATACAATTTCACAATCTCAAGATATACAATTATGTCAAGTCATTGGTCCTTTCACGAAACCCACACCCAAACTGTTAATGTACCGGTACGTGGTACCCGATCCAAGCTAGTATGCCAGACGTGAAACCCGATCCAAGTTAGTATGCCGAACGTGAAACCCGATCCTAATATGCGCCGGAACGTGGCACCCGATCCAAGTTAGTGTATCGGAACGTAACACCTAATCCATTCAACAAGCCACAATCACAATCACAATGTACATTCTCATAATCATACAATCAAGTCATGATTTATGGCATACAATTATTCAATCATCCTCATTTACGACTAGTGTGATCAATAATGTAACATTCACATACATACATGCATTATAATGAAGCAATTACAAATATATATATCACCAACATGAAATCACAGCCATCACCTACCTCGAACAAAGCTTGAATTCCCTAAGAAACTTGATTTTTCCCTTTTCAGATTCTTTCCGCTTGTTCTTGGTCTACAAACAATTAATATAACACGGGAATCAGTAAACAATGTCTAATTACCCGGATTACAATCAACTCTATCAACCCTAGATCAAACCCATGATCCCAATATCTAAATTAGGATTTTCCCCCAACAATAATTACCCATGAAACTAAGTTCTACGGATAAAAAAATGGGTCTGGGGAGTAAAATCCTTACCTTTAGCCTCAAGAATGGTGGAAAACTATCAAGAAAACACACAGGGTCTTTCCTTAGCTCTCAAAGTCGAAAAGTTCACAATAAAACATTTTTGGGGTTTATTTCTGACTTAATTCGCGACTGTCTCGTCATGGCAAGCCAAATCCTGCTACAACGGCCCCACCCTTACGGGAATAATTCCGCCACAACGGCTTGCACGGACCAGTGAGTTGAATTAAGAGTTCCAAACTCCCATTTCACAACACATCTTCAACCCATGGCACTCAGAAACTACCCGTTCACGTTAAGATCAGTTTCGAGAGTTCTACTCGCCCGAATTCAATTCCGTAAAGTCGCACGAGTTCCTTTAGAGTTGTTTTAGGCTGTTTAATGTGTATAATTGTGGGAAGCAGTTGGGCGACCTTATAAAATTATTATATGAAGTTGAATTTAGGTGGAAAAGAAGAGTGTAAACTTTGGAGGTTGTTCTAGCAGTTTATTAATTTTGTGACAGTTTATGGGCTATTATAGATGTATTGTTGTTGTGGGGTAGCGGGTTGCCTTATAGGATGGTTGACTAGAATTATTGTGAAGTATAAAAGAAAGGTGTGGTGATACACCAAGAATTTGGGGGTTGATAGTCATACTGCCCGTCATATGTTTTAGCTATTGTTTTGCAATCCTATGATGTGATGAGCTTCTAATATTTTCTTTACTGTGTACTTATATTGTAGAGTAACACTTAAAGTAAAGGCTGAATCATTGTAGTCAGGCTGGCCAGAAGCCAAGATATGTAAGGCTATTTGATTTTCTATTTCTTTGGCATGAATCAAACACGTGTATTATAAAGTAAGCTTTCTAAGTACCCTTGGTAATGATTGATCCATAGTGGAAGTATATGATCACAAATATAGCTAATTATCTCATTCCTACTCCCCAGAGCGTTAAAGTGAGTACTCTGATATGAGTTTATTACTAGATGTATGTTTACTCTACCTAGTATTAGTATGTAAGGTTTAAACTTGATTCATTGTCAAAGTTCTAACTCTTTGCACGTATTCCTCTTTTATAAATCAAAATGATCCTAGATTACATATGGTACATATGTTTATATGTTGGGTATACAATCTACCCATATCTTGCCAACTTGCTTCAATTGTCTACTCCATCATATAAGTCATCTTTTCACATGATCATATGTTCCCTTTATTGGCTATGACTCCCATTGTGTTAGACTATAATGTTACCTCACAAGATCCTTATTTGCTCTATTGTACATTTTATATGTACTTACTTAGAATATGTATTTGTTCCTAAGTTGAATCTTCCCACGTGCCTCCCTGGTTCCACGTTCATGTATAACTTGTATTTGATATTAGTTAGTAAGTATTTGGCTATCATATAAAGTTCATATCTCCTGTATGAATGTTAAATATTTTCAATTGATTTGCTTTAATTTGAGAAGTCAAAATGCATATTAAGTCATATAAGCTCCTAAGTATTACGTTGGTCTCACAATTGTTTCCCATGTCATTGTTATTATCTTAAGTCCATATTCATATGTCTCCAACTTTGTTTTACTATCACAAAGCTGAATAATGCTATGACCACCAAAACAACAATCTCAAAGATTAAAGAAACTATTTGAAGCAATCTGTATATTTAAGGGTGATTGCCCAAGGGCAAATGCCTAGCATGGGTCGATCCCAATTGGTGTAGAAGGGTGGTAGCTCAGGGCGATAGCCTAGCATGGGTCGATCCCAATGGGTGTAGAAGGGTAGTAGCTCAGGGCGATAGCCTAGCATGTGTTGATCTCAATTTGTATAGAAGGGTGGAAGCTCTGGGGTAAAATCCTAGCATGATTCGATCCCAATTTGTGTAATTATGAAGAAATCATCCCTTGGATTAAAATGCCTAGCATGAATCATCCTCTTCTACCGCTGATCAGTAGGACATTTGTATCATATGTCTTATAAAGGTTTTAACACACAGAAAAGTAAAGAAAAAAATGTAACATACATGATTCCACAAGTATGATGGTCTCTTATCTTTATCCATTTGTATTTGGTTTCACTCTTGAGCTCTCATTGTACATATGGTTGTATTATGCCTTACATATTCAGTACATCTTTTGTACTGGCATCCTTATTGGGGACGCTGCATTTCATGCTGCAAGTTCAATTAGTAGATCTTCCCATCAAAAGCCCATGATACTCAAAAGTTGTTGGTGAGCTCCAAGTTGATTCAGGGCTTTGCCAAGTCTTTACTATGCATATTTTGATAGTTGTACAGTCATGGATTCCAGTAGAGGCTTTGTAGACATTGTGAAGCTATCATCTGTATTCATAATTTTACTTGTCATATGTATCGGTTCAGCTAATCGGTATGTGTTGTATATGTAGCTTCTCATTAGTAAATCCATATGCATAGTGTTTCACTTTATTACCATAGGTCACTAGTAAAGCATGTGTTCGTATGGTACTTGTCCACCTCACCTAGGGTTAGCGTGTGTCAGTTTCTTTCCTCTCGATATGAGAGAGGTGATGGTGCTTGAGTTTATTAATCTTTATCGATGAAATATGGGTGTGAAAGAGTATGATTTGAATTTCACTCAATTGACTAACTATGCTCCAACTATGGTTGTCGACTCTAGGGCAAGGATGTGTAAGTTTGTATTGGGTGTGCATGGTGGTCAAAGAGTGATATACCGTCTTGTTTATCAAGGAAATAGATATATCTCATTTAATGATACATGCCCGACAAATTGAAAAAGAGAATTCTAGGGAGTCAAAGAGGGCAAGAACCGTTCATGGTGACATTTTTCATTTAAGGTCCGATGAAAAGGTCATTCTCAACTGGTCAAGGTTCTTTAAATTATCTGCCTTCTAAGTTCAACAAAGATAGGTTGTCTAACCCTAAGCCTCAACGAAGTATTGGAAATGGATCTTCTATTACCATTTGCAAAAAGTGTGGCAAGAGTTACTGAGGAAATTACTTAGCAGGTATGGGTGTTTGCTTCGGTTGTGGGAAGAGTGATCACAATTAGAGAGGTTATCCGTTAAAATATTCTAATAGAAAAGATGATAAGCAAGAACAACCTAGTTGTTCAGGTTTTAGTTCTTCTTGTTAGAATAGGTTTTATGCTCTTCAAACTCAACATGATCATGAGGGTTCTCCGAATGTTGTTACTAGTATGTTGAAAGTTTTTCATCTTGATTTCTATGCTTTGATTGATCCAGGTGATAAGTTGTTTTTGTTACTCCTTTTGTGGCTATGAGATTTGACATTGGTCCTGCAATCCTTTCTAGTCCCTTTTTTCTGTCTCTACGCCAGTTGGTGATTCTATAGTTGCTAAAATAGTTTATAGAAATATACATATTTCTATTTCTCATAGAGTCACTCATATTGATCTTGTAGAGCTTTATATATTAGATTTTGATGTTAATTTTAGGATAGTTTGGCTTCGTTTCTATTATGCTTCCATAGACTGTAGGATCCGATTGGTCACATTTCAGGTTGCGAACAAACCTTTCTTAGAAGTGAAAGTGGGGAATTAGGCTCTTAAGGGTCAGTTCATATCTTGCCTAAAGGTTGGGTAAATGATCTCTACTGTAACACCCCGTACATTTAAACATGTATACGACTAAGTTAATATTGACGAAAATATTTAAACTTGAGAATTAAGGTGGTAATTAAGCTTGAAGTTTAGAGTTGAGTGTTAAGTTTAATTTAAAGAATTATAATTTGGAAAATGGTATAAAATTAGTGAGGTACTTGGTTGAATAAATTAAACTAGTAGGTCACAAGTAGGTGCATCACCTACTTCGACTCTTTGACTAACTTAGAAAAAAGCAAGTAGTAGCATCATCTACCTTACCTATTTAGTACATTCTTTTGTAGTGACATCCTTGATAGGGACGTTGTGTTTCATGTCGCAGGTACAGGTACTCAAGATAAACGAATTTGTCCAATATAAGCAAAGGATACACAGATGCCTTTGGTGAGCTCTATGTTTATTTGGGGCTTGCCGAGTTTCTAACATATATTTGATATTTTATTATAGTTAAGAGTATGGAGGGATCCTGTCCCCACCTAAGCTCATTAACTATATTTAAGAGGGACTGTAGACTAATTTCAAAATAAAGCTGTTTATGTCTTGTTTTCTAGTAATTTAGGCCTCAACTGCCAAGCAAGTATATCTATTTTTGGCCTATCTATGTTTGTCTTTTATCACAATATTTTGCTTATACTCGTGAAAGATTTATAACTCCATGGTTGCATGTATGTAAGCAAGAGTTATAAGTTTGGGCGTGACAAAAATAGTATCAGAACAGGTCATCCTAGAGAGTCTACAAAGCTGTGTCTAGTAGAGTTACTTATGAATGTCTTGTGCGCCACATTTATAATTAGGGGGCTGTTTATATATTTGATATTTTATTATAGGTAAGAGTATGGCGGGATCCTGTCCCCACCTAAGCTCAATGTCTATATTTAAGAGGCTTTGTAGACTAATGTCAAAATAAAGCTGATTATGTCTTGTTTTCTAGTAATTTAGGCCTCAACTGCAAAGCAAGTATATCTATTTTTGGCCTATCTATGTTAGTCTTTTATCACAGTATTTTGCTTATACTAATGAAAGATTTATAACTCCATGGTTTCATGTATGTAAGCAAGAGTTATAAGTTTGTTCTCTTGGGCCTTTAGGGCATCGAGTACCTGTCTGTGTCAATGGGACTTTGGGCATGACAAAAGTGGTATCAGAACAGGTCATCCTAGAGAGTCTACAAAGTCATGTCTAGTAGAGTTACTTATGAATGTCTTGCGCGCCACATTTATAATTAGGGGGCTGCTTAGACATTTAGGAAATGTTATCTTGTTTTATATTCTAGATCATGCGATAGAGTTATTGTCATGACCCAAAGTACACCCTAGACGTGACATGGCGTATAAGACCCGGAGAGGCCCTACACAAGACACATAGCATACATCATACAAGATAATAGAAATTAAAAGATTTTAAAAGACAATTCATACCATAATGAGTTTTATAAAACGAAGTCGAAGTCTACATAGTCTCAATGCCATCTAGTACATCAAGAGTAATCAGGACATAACCCGTACATCACATAAAATACTAAAAAGTAAAGACAAAAGGAAATAAAATCTTAGTCCTCGAAACGTGAGGACTCAGCAATCTTCAATATCTACTAAAGCAATCTCTAGCCACGGGGATGCAAAATCAGAGCATCGGACCCTACATTTGTATAAGAATGTAGGCAAGAATATGTGTTAGTACAAATAATGTACCAAGTATGATAGCCATACATAAAAGTAACCAAATCCTGCTAAAAAGACTTTTTGTGACATGCAAAGACCAAGTTTAAAACATAATATAAGTGATTAGAAAATATAATCGTGATCATGGTCAATGAAAGTAAAAATCATCTTAAATCACATATGCGATACTTCTTGAAGTAACCTTAGTTCATTATTGTGGGTGATTGTAACACCTCAGATTCAATAAAAGCAAGAAAATTTTAGTTTTTCTCAGGCCTAGTGTAAAGACCGACGACACCATCCACTGCATGTAGGTGGGACAACGGTCCGTTTATGGTGGCGCGTTGTCCACGAGTTGAATTTTTCTAAAGATCTCTAGTTTGAGTACTTTGTGACGGTTCACTAGGACAGTCCGACATCCAATACACGAGTCGTAGATAGGTTTCGTAGGTGAGTCCCAGGCTTAGAAAGATTTCAGAGTCAGAAGTCATTGGTGGCCTAATAATTGAGTCTCTCAAGTCAACGACGGATGAACAGGACGGTCCATAGGTTGAGCCACAGACTGTGGTTCGCCACCTTCATTAACAACGGAAGTTATTGGGAAAGAAAGGGGTTTTGGGTCAACTTCAAACGGTCATATCTTTTAGCACAAAATGAATTAGGTGGCCCATGACCTATGAAATTAAAGATAATTGAATCCTCTTTTCAACGCCACCGAGTTTCCTAAAATCCAAGCTCCGAGTAAAACGTTATGCACATTTTAGTTAAGCCATGTCGGGCAGACCATGAACGACGGACCGAATCGACGGACCCAGTCGATGGACAGTAGTCCAAACGACGGTCCGTCAGTCCCATAGTAGATTGAATTCAGTAGTTTTTAAGTCAGGGGTTATTGGGTCTTTTCCCAATGTTATAACTCAATACTATGTCGTTTTGCTCTCTAATAGAAGTCTATATAATGATTTTTAGCCCCTCAAATCACCCAAACTCAATTCATTCTCTTAAATTTCCAAAAGATATCAAACTCTTCCTCTCCAAATATTTCTGTCTCTAGAAGTTGAAGAAGAAAGCTAGGGTTTCAAGATCAAGCCTCCAAATCTTTCATTGCTTCCAAGATTTTGGCATCAAGGTATGATAGTTTTCATCCATGGATTCCTTCTATTCTTGGAGTTCCTAAATTCTCTTATTTTCAAAGTTAGAAATCCCCAATTGAGTTAGGGTTTTCTTTAATTTCCACGGGTTGTCTTCAATGTTTATTTAAATGATTGAATTATGATCTCTTATGCATGAATTGATGAAATACAATTATTTTACGATGATTCCCCATGAACCCATGTAATATCCATGTTTTCCAAATTATGATGATATGATGTGGGTCTTGGATTATGAAAGAATATTATATGAAATCAATAAAGAATTGATAGAATTATATGAATTTATGATGAATTTCTATGAACCCATGTCTTCTAGATGTTGATGATTGAAAGTGGACCTTGAAAGGTGAATTATGAAATCAAGCATATTCTTATGAAATTATGTAAATTTTTTAAGGATGCTTTAAGAGTGAAGTATCAATGATGATGTTATTGAAAGGATTTCTCATATACACATGAGAGTATGATTGTGAAAACAATTCTCACATAGTAAGGATTCTAAGGTTGAAAGGTCTTCTCACCTAAATGAATCAATGATAAGGAGCTATCCTAATGAAACCTACCTTGGATTGGTTATTGAATGATACCTTTTCATGGATGACTTCTGACCAAGCTTGGATTGTCAAGATGACGTGCCCTTCCATGGATAATAAGAACAAGTTAAGAAAATGACTACTCCGTGGGAATTATGCTTAGCACCAAGAGGCTATTGAGATGGAAGCTCTCCCGAGTTCAGATCGGGTTTCTAGTAGAAATCTATTTATCCCTTACCTATGTGCCCCCATAGGATGATTGTCTAGATAAATATTAGCTACTGGATCCACTTTAACTCAGATTCATGGTTCTACCTTGGCAAGTAGGACAACCCCTTTTCAGTGTGGGAGACATCGGGGGATCATATTATATCTCACATGGTCTTTATGTCGGTTAAAGCTCATTTCCACAATAATAATGAACTAAGGTTACTTCAAGAAGTATCTCACATGTGTTCAAAGATTTTAAAGATGTTAGCTTATGTTGACCATGTTATGACTTATGTTTTCTAACCCTTCTTATATCATGTTTTAGCTTGGTCAATTGCATGTCATGAAATGTCCTATTTTAGCATGATTTAAATGTTCTATGCATGGCTATCATACTTAGTGCATATTAGTATTAACGCATACTCTTGCCTACATTTCCCCAAATATAGTATTCGACAGTCAGGGTCCTCAGTTTCGTGGCAAGTGGTTGGTTGCGAGATTTTTGAGCTTTGGTGAGTCCTCATGCTTTGAGGATGAATTTTCATTGTTTTCAACTTTCTTTCTTATTTTCAGTTTTGTACATGATGTATGGGCTAGGCCCAATTTCATTCTATTGTACTAGATGGCTAATGAGACAAGTGTTTTAGACTTCCACTTTACTTTTATAAAACCTTTGGACTTGTAATGTTTTATTTATCTCTTTTGTTCTATTTCTTATGTTATGAATGCTATGTGGCTTGTATGGGGCCTCTCGGGGTCCTATATTCCATGTTACATCTAGGGTGTACCCTTGGGTCGTGACAGAGATTTTCCATTAATCTTAACTCATCTTATCATTATGGGACTTAGGTATTTGGCTCTAAACCTATCAATATGAGACATGGGTATTCACCTCTTTTCTTATCATCATGAGATGTGGGTAATTGCCGTTTGTCTTATCATTAAGAGGACATGGGTAATGGCCGCTTGTCTTATTATTAAGAGGACATGGGTAATCGTCGCTTTACTTATCATTAAGAGTACATGGGTAATTATCGCTTGTCTTATTGTTAAGAGGCATGGGTAATCATCGCTTGCCTCATCATCCATGGAAGGAACATCAAGTCGCCAATCTAAGCTAGGTTTCATTAGAATAGCCCCTATATCTCAATTCAAAGTTTAGTTGAGAAAATCTTTTGACTCTAAGAATCCTTTATGTGAGAAAACCCTTTCACAATTATGCTTTCATATGTATGTGACAAATACTTCAACACAACAACAACAACAACAACAACAACAACAACAGTATGGATGCTTTACTCTCAAAGAATTTTAAAACATTTTTCATCAATTCCATAAAGAACATGCATATATTTCATAGTTCAAACCCACATTATATCATCATAGCTTATAAAACATGGGTTCATGGGGATTCATCTTAAAAACATGGAATTATCTCAATTCATGCATAATAGTTCATAAAAAACAATTGGATCAACATTGAAAGGAACCCATGGCCATTGAATAAAACCCTAACTCAATTGGGAAATCTAACTTTACAAAATTGGAAAATTTAGGAACCCTATGGAGGAAAGGATTTCATAAGTGAATACTATAATACCTTGAAGCAAAATATTGAAATCAATGGTGAAATTGGAGACTTGACTTGAAACCCTAGCCTTCTTCTTCAAACTTTAGAGTGAGAAATATTTGGGAGGATGAACTTGTTCTTCTTTTGGGAATTTGAGGGAATGAATTGAATTGGGTGATTTTGGGGGTAAATATCATTAGTAGTAGGTAAAACGACATAGTATTGAGTTAAAACAATTGGAAAAAGACCCTAAAGTCCCTCACTTAAAACTGCCGAATTGACTCACTCAAAGGCCTAAACTGGGCGTTCAGAGAACCACGACCCATCTAACGGGTAGTGAAGAAATTCTGCCCGACAGGGCTTCATTAATTTGGGCATAACTTTTTACTCCGAGCTTGGAATTAGGCAGACTCGGTGGCATTTAAAAGATGACTTAGAGATCTTTTATTTGATAGGTCATGGGTTACCTAGTTCATTTTTTGCTAAAAGAAATGATCGTTTGAAGTTGACCCTACACTCTAAGTTGGATAAACCCTTTTCACGGACGAATTCATGGTCTATGTGGGGCTTCACAAGCCGGTTAGACGTTCGTGGTCTTTGACCAGTAACTAGGGAGAACCCCTTCTGATTTGACCCATTTGACGACCCATTTAATGACCCGCAACCTCACCACGGGCCGTATAGGCTTCTATCAAGGTGAAGCCTTCCTAGGCAGGTTCTGGAAGATCTCACGAGCCAATAACGGACAATGTCCCCTTCATGGCTAGTTTGGGGCTCCGTGGAAGCTTTCGTGTTCCTTTTTTTTTGCTTGTGACTTGCCTGCGTGAGCCATTTGTAGCCTTTCTCTAATCTAAGGTGTTACAATTATCTCAAGTAGCATATTCTTAGTACTATGATCTATGTAATCAAGATTATGTCTACTACGGTTAAGGTCAAGGGTGGTCAAGGCCCAGTATATCCTGAGAGGCAATGTTTAGAGGAACAGTTTATGTTACCAAAATTTAGAAAAAGGCTTTTAAAGGTTTATGTTACTTGTACCTATAGTTGTATTTATACCAGTTGTATCATCTTTCTTTTTCTGAGTAAGATATAGCATGGTAATTCATATGCTACACACTAAATGGTTACTAGTCATAGAAATGGGCTGCATCATTTCATAATAAAGCATCTGAAAATAATGTGATCGGTTCTTGAGTCCATAATTTCCTCCAACATGACTCCTCTATGAAGTACATTCAGTATTTTGTTAGTAACATACATAGATCTTTCGGATTATGTATGTATTAAAAATAGAAGTGGTTGAGCTGGCTTTGTATTAGTTAAAGATGTGGCTGATAACGCTCAACTACAATTCTTCAGATTCAAAGTGTAGGTTGTCGCTAACAAGTATAAATCCAATGATGAGTTGGGGTCGATCCCACAGGGAGTGATACGGTAAAGAATTCAAGTACGAAGTAAAGAAGTGTTCTAATCTTTTGTAGAAGAAAAGGGATTCATAACATAAAATAAATCAAGAGTTTCAATTATCAATATCAAAAAGGGGGGATTTAGTAACCAATTGCTAACAAAAACAATTAACACGAGATTTGAACGATTAGAGAGAGGACCTTAGGCGAGTGTGCAATCAAATACTATTTTCTCTTAATAGGCAATTATTAATTGCTTTAAGTTGTTGAATCTCAATGGGTAGGATAGGTTGTAATTACTATAGTCATTTCTCAATCAACTATCATGTTTCAAGCAAGTTCTTCCGAACCTTGACAAGATTAACAATACAAAGCAACCCCATTCCTAAATTAAACCCGCTTTCTTAAGCTGGGTTGTAAAGACACAAATCAATACAACTATCAATCATTCATTCTACTATAAGCATCTTTCTCGAGCAAGCCTAGAGAGCTAAGCTAAAACCGAATTTGCAACTTCAATTCAGTAATGAAAACATGAATAAACAATTGAACCCATTTCAAAACAAGATTAAATTCAATAATTAACAATACCAATAAGCTCATTTATGCATTTGATTACATGATCACACCCTTAAGGGGAGGGATTTTAGCCAAACGTAGAAAAAAGTAAGAAATCGTTATCAAAAAGATTATCCATCTGAATTGTTAACAATCTGCAATGCTCAACGCCAAAATTAAGACTAGACTCCTAAAACCTCAAATCCAAGCTCAAATTCTCTCAAAGAGTATTTAATAATGTAGAAATATGTAAAAACCTCTCAAGACTACGTAATACACTCTGTGTGAACTACTTTTCAATTTTTTAAAAATGAATTTATACATTTCCAAAAACATCCCAAAATCTCAGCATGAAGTCCAATCAGTGACATTAATCAGGATTGTCGAGCGACTCGGCGATCCGCTGAAATGCAGTTCTTCTCGCCTTTTGGCTTGACTCCTGCGTCCAATTTTTCTGGAAGATTTGGAGAGCAAGGTTGTTATCATCGTTCCGTTTGAGGCATCGCCGAATTATATTTTCACTCGCCGAGTTGGTTTGATCCATGGACTACTTCGCTGGAAAGTTTGGCGAGCTGGAGGCTCACTCGGTGTGTCGCTGAGTGGCTTTTGCGAGGTCCAGTTTCTCTTTTCTTCAGCTTTTCCAACTTTTTCGCTTATTTTGGCATCATTATATCATTGCCTTACTTCTAAGTCTCCATTACTGCATATAAACACACTAACATCAATTATGAGCAAAAAATAGGCACTGAGGACACTAATTCATTGAATAATAAGCCCTAAATCAGTCGATATTCCCGACTCATCAACACCCCCAAAATAAAATTTTGCTTGTCCTCAAGTAAAACAAAATATCGATTAGGCCAATATGGATGTCTACAAGTAGTGTTCCTTGAGACTCAACATGAATGCACACAAGGTTCAATACACACATGCAATGTTCAATTGTGCACTAAGAGTTTCAAACTATGACTCGCCATCATCAAATAGAGTTCAAGCTCACAATGCTCACTTCAAATGAAAATTCATGCCCATCAAGAGTATTTGAATACCCTCACATCAAGAATGATTTCATGCTCTCAAAAATCCAATCAAGATTTACAGTTAAGGAATCGAAATCAACTCTTGCACTCCCAATGAGAAAAACATGTACGGTTTTACCCATAGGGTTGCCCGTATTTTCCAACCAACACATCACTCGGCTCATGTAAGATCAGAAAGGTCTTTCAAGGCGTGTAATTGGGTTGAGGATAAGGGTATGATGATTTTGGCTTAGTGACTTCTACCTTCATGAAGTATGGCTTAAATTTCACTTTTTTTTCCTTTTCTTTCATTCATTTTATCTTCACAACTCATCCCTGGCTTATTCATAGCACATAAAATATATTTTTTAGCTCATAGTACACTCCTTTTATTTCCACTACATTGCACAATGGATACACATTTATCATTTATTTGCTTTCTTTTTCTCTTGTCCCTTTTTCTATTTTTTATATGGAGGGGTTCCATCATTTTCCACACATGCCTTCAAGGATGAATTTCACAAACTTCTTGCTCTATTTTTTCCTCATTCTTACCACACCCCCAACTTAGGCTTTTGGCCTAAGTTGCCTATTCAAACAAACCAATACGTCACAAAGGTTTTAGGTGGGGACGACAGGGCCATTTGTGTTCATGTTTCATTCAAAGAAAAGGTTAGGCTCAACTGGTGCCAAGCTAGGTTCACACGCTCACAAGGTGGTTACACAAAGGCATAGCAATTAGGCTAACTCTAAAAAAATTATGCCTAAGATCATTTCCTTCATTCACCAATGCTAGTCAATTGGACCAACGGGGAAAGTTCTAGGTATCATCATGCACACCTTCAAGTAAACCTCACAACACATGGCAACCAAAACAATTATCGATCACAACTCTACAATTTGAGCTCGCGTGCAATGATCATTACAAGACTCACCTTGACAATCTGGCTAGTCACAATGAGATGCTAAGATTTCACACAAGATTTATGTAACTCTAATTGCCTTGTTGGACTTGCGCAAACATATATTTCATTAAGAACACTATTCAAGTCATCGGTATTGATCGCAACCAACACTCAAATGTACAAGAGAAAAGCTATCACATCACAATCAAGAAATCAAGAGAAACACTAATAATTTAAAGCCAACATTCACTAGTAAAGCAATCATAGAGAAGTTTCAAACAAAAACAACAAAACAACAAAATATCCCAAAGAATAAAATAAAAACAAAATACAACCAAGAGGATAGGTATTAAGATACCTTCACCCCCACCAAAATAACTAAACAGTGGCCTCAATGTAAAATAGAAATTAAAAGTATCAACAATGCATAAAATGGAGGGAGAGTAAAAATCCCTCTGTCAGACTAAGCCTGAGGTGAGCTCTGGGTCTTTGGAGTGGCCTCAACATAGGCATCAGTGCCCTGCTCATCTCCAGCTGTAACACCTCGCTATTTGAAAGAACTAGAAAGAACTAGAATTTGAAAGAAACCGTTTTCGAAAATAATCAAATTTGGAAAGTTTGACAAAGTTAAGCTAAGTATGAGTTTTGGGTCAACTTCAAACGACAATAACTCCTAGCTCAGGATGTGTTAGGTGTTATACAAGATACTGTAGGAAATATCTTTGAATTATCTTTCCAATGCCGCCGAGTTTTCTCATTTTTGAGTTCGTACAAGGGAGATATGCCCATTTGAAGTTGGGCTGTCTAGATAAAGAAAGTCAAAACCAGATTTTAGAAGGGTATTATGGTCTTTGCACTACCCAATTAATAATATTTGTTTTTGGTAATTAATTTGGGGTTTAAACTGATTGGATTCAGTTTACGCTTCATAAAAATAAGTTAGGGTTTTGAGAGAAGAGAAAAGAAGAGGAGAAGAAGCTTAGAATCGTCGCGTTCTTGAAGATTTGCTTGAGGATTTCACCAAGGATTGATCCCTACGCGGTATGTGAGATCACATAGCGTTGGGTTCGTTCACCCACGCGCCAATCATGATTTAATTCAGCAAAATTATGTTCTTGAAAGTATAGAAATTGAGTTCTTGATGGGTTTTGTTGAAGTTCTATTGAGTTCTTGATTTGTTGAAGATGTTGAGAAGTTCTTGAGTTAAATTCATGAAAATTGATGTTTTTTTGAGTAGATTCTTGCATATTTTGGTTGTGTAGTCGAATCTAAGTGTTTGGGGAAGGAACCATTCGAATCTAGAGGGTTTAGAGTTGAAAAACGAGCAAGAAAAACCAAAATTTTCTGGGGAAAAGGGGTGGGGTACCCCGCCCGTCAAAGCGCACCCCACATCAGATTCTATAGGAAGGGCTATGGGGCGCCGCGCCAGTCAGTGCGCCCCAACCCCAGTTTTGTTGTTCAGGCTCTGGCGCCGGGCGCCACTCAGTACGCTAGGGTCGCCAGGCCTTCTATCCTTTCCCACTTCTCTCCGTTTGAGTTTCCTTGAAACATACCTATGTTTTCTAGTTGATTTCTACACTCTAAGGTACGTCTAAAAAGCATGAAATCATCAATAACATGAGATCATGAGCCTTGAATCCATAATTCAATTCAAGGAAAGTTAAGAGTCAAGTCAAGAAAAGTTAATAGAGTCTTCCAAAAGTCTTTTACAAATGTTTTAACTTTGTTTTAAGACTTGATTTTTGAGTTGAGTAAAGAGTAAAGATTGAAGTTCATTTTTTTAAAAGAGTATATCGGGACTATGTATTCCCAAGGAGTAAATATTTTCACATTTAAACAAGAAATGAAACACCGATTTCCACCACAGCCTTTGAGCTAGTTTTTCAGTAAAGTGTAAATGCTTTCACAATTAAGCAAGAGAGGAAATACAGATTTCCAAGAGAGCCTTTGGGCTAGTTTTTGAGTAATTATCTCAAACAACAGAGTTATGTTTTTAAACATATGAGCTAGTATATTTTGGGAGTAGTATTAAACACCGATATAGGGGAGAGTTCAGACAGCTCCCAACACCCATAAACCATGTAGCCACCATGGGTAGAAAAAGGGTCATACTTTTTAGATGATTCCATAGTGCTTTTTTAGCAAAGACTAGTGTATTCACTTAGTAGTCAGGTTCTATACCCTCAGCAAGGTATAGGACGACCCTGACAGCGTGAGGCAAAACATTGTATCATCACATAGCTCTTAAGTGATGGTTGTCGATTAGAGAAACTCCCACAAAAGTATTTTGTATTATTATATACACAGAGTTATTTGTATTTTTACATACAAACAGAGTTTATATTGTATCTTTGCATACATACAGAGTTACTATTGTATTTCTAAATACACAGAGTTGTTATCTATGTTTTAAAAAAATTCTTTATATCGCATTTATATTACTGCTTCATATTGAAATGATTTCGTTTTAGTTGAGATGAGTTGAGACCATGTTTGTTCTTTCAGTTCCCTTTTCAAGCTTATGTCTTGTTTTAGAATTCCCCTCGCATGCTCGTACATTCAATGTGCTGATGCCATTTGACCTGCATCATTTTATGTTGTAGATACAGGTAATTAGGATAAACACCCGGCGCTTTGTTGATCCAGTTGAGCATTCAAAGTCTTGTGGTGAGCCTTCTTGCTTTCCGGATGATCCCTATCTACATTGTTTTAGTAGTTTTCAGTTGTTAGGATGATCGGGTGTCTTGTCCCGACATCCCT
This sequence comes from Solanum chiquidenum, assembly GCA_029582725.1. NCBI lineage: Eukaryota > Viridiplantae > Streptophyta > Magnoliopsida > Solanales > Solanaceae > Solanum > Solanum chiquidenum. Next base: position 38,446 of record JAJOOS010004525.1, read on the forward strand.
CATACATTTAGAGGCTTCATAGACAATTAGTTGGTTCATTTGTCATTATCTTGTTATTGTCTTATGTTGAATCTTGAGTTGCCTCTTTGGTTAAGTTGAATGTTATTTCTAAACATTCTCAGTTTATCTATTTAGACAGTTTATTTCATATTGTATTTAAGTAAATTTTCTATTGAGTAAGTATTTCGCTGAGAGTCTAGCCAGGCCAAGGGTTTGCTTGGGGCCAGCAATGGTTCTCGAGTTCCAGTCCTGCCCAGGGTGTAGGCTCGGGGAGTCACACCATCTCTGAATGGCTGCGCAACAATATCTTCCATGGACTTAGACCCACTAGAACCAATCATTGATGTGTCGTGAAGCGAAGTCTCTGTGGCTACCCGTAGAAAATCACCCTCCAAGTCCTCTAGATCCTCATAGACTTCCTGTATGTGACCCCAAGTTTCCACATTTGTGGCTACCACTCTGAAGACATAGAGCATATCTTTTTAGATGCATAAGGGCTGTTAATTTTTTGAATTTTCAGCTTAATAACATTTCCTCCCACAAACTTAACAACAATATGCTAACCCTTGAGGAATGGATGAACAATTAGAAGTCCATCAAAGGAAAAAAAGTTCAATAACTTTCTTAACTGGGATTCCCTTTTACCCTTTTGTTTATGGACTATATGGCTGCAAAGGAATCACAACCACTTCAACAAGAAGAAAGATTGTATCCCCCACAATAATGTAGTTAACCAAGAAAGTAAATTTCTCTACATTGGCAGCAATAATACCATCCACCACAGTTGCAAATGTACTATCCATGTCAAATGAGATTCAACCAGGAAGATTCAAGTTATGGTGTGTCAAAGAAAACCCTTGAAATGGGGGCCTTGGGGGTGTCATCAGAAATCATAGGGGTGGCTGGATCACATGTTTCATTAGCAAAGGTTCTAATGATACTCCTTGTCACAAGGGCGGGTTACTTCACCTAAATTCAGTGACAGAGGTTAACCCACTGTGCGGCAATCAAGTCCAACACTTAACTCAGCCTGTTCGCAGCCTATTCTGTCTAACGTTCAATGATGTTTCCTGTTTTGCCTTAGAATAATTTTTTATGCTTAACAATGAAATGAACACATAAAATACGGGAAAACCCAACCTTTATATCAATAATAAAAACAATACAAAGGATCTCACTCGTTAGGAGAACAATTCTATCCCAACTTCATCTTCGACTTCGACTTAAGGCACAATCACAAGTCGATTGCTGCCTTTGGCACTCTTTTAAAACCCTCACATTTTTTCTAAGTGTCCTAGTGAAATTCAAAACTTAATCTTCCCTATTTCACCCTCTATTTCTTCCAACACCAAGGCTGCACATTTATAGACCATGTGGCAGCCTTTTGTTTTAAATTGCATAGCTTTGTGACACATGTCTTACACTTGTCATGCTAAGAGGCTACTAAATTAAACTTTAGTTGACACCCCCAAATTATAAGGCATTCAAATTTTGAATTCAAAAAACATACAAATGTTACAATGAATCTGGACACAAGCGGTTACAAAAAGGTAACCGTCGCATGTTCTTGGCATGTGACTTTGGCTGAATGGATTTCGCACCTTTGCTTCCATTTCCCTCCATAATTTTGGCTCCAATGCAATGTCTAAACGTTGTATAGTCATTGCTTGATCAGAGTCCACCCGAATCCATTCGCCCATTTTCCATGCATGCGCACTGCCAACGCCCTGCCGCTGCCTTGCCTGTGTTTTCCTTGGCCAGGCTAACTTTTAATCCACTCGTGCCATTCATTGTTTTCTTGTTGCGTTTTATTCATATTTGTATATGACTTAATTTAGCTCAGCTCAATTTTCCCGCACTTGACCAGATCATGTGTTTTCCACATGCCAAACCTGCCCACAACCGATGCCGGTCAGCGCCCATGCCATGCCAGGGCCTGCTGCCTTGCCAGCGTCCATGTCATGTCATGACACTGCCTTCCCATCTTTGTTTGGCATCACTAAGCCATGCTAACACTTTGCTCACATGATACATGATTGATTCAACCCGCACTTAGGCCCTTGACAAAGTCATTCATGCCAACCCTTTGCCACCACCGTGCCATGTCGAGTAATCGGATCAGGCCCCTTAAACTCCTCTACTAATAGAGCTTTGAGACCTTAGATAGGGGTCTATCATGATCCGTGCAAATAATCTTGTTCCCTTTGATATTAACCTTGATTCCATGGAAGTAATCAATATGTTTTACAACGATAACCTCCTCAATAATAATTCAATATATGAATGTAGGTCTTTGTTGGAGAAGTTAAGGGAAGCGCCACCAACACACATATTCAAGGAGCCAAATAAGGTAGCGGACATGCTAAATAAAGAGGGCCTAAAGTGCGTTGTTTTTGAAACATATGTTTTTACAGTTCCTCCAATGTTTGCGAATAGTGCAATATGACAAACATTTTAGGAACTATGTATTTAAGAAAAACTAATATTTGTAATATCTATGTAAGTGGCCAGCCTATGGCACAAATATTCAAAATCCCTATTGCGCAAAACAAGCCCTCACTGCTTGAATATCTATAATATTATCTATCCTTTGAATAAAAAAAAGAGATTATCATGTTAAAACAGAAAAATAAAGATTCCTCTGTAGAATATAGTTTCATTCTTTGTTCCTTACATAAATAACCTAGCCCAAACATTATTATGTCACTTCTTGCTTTATAGTAATATTTTGTAGTGGCATTACCAAAGATCTCAAATAATTAAAAGCATAATAATTTACCCTCTTTTTGGTACAAAGATATTAAATTTATATTATTGTATATACTTCAAAACACTTTGAACAAAAAATTTTTTTATCATAAAATCTAACATATTGGGTTAGTGCATTGCACGGGCTACCTACTCTAGTATATCTACAGATTAATTAAGGACTAGTAATTACCGTAAATTATGACATTCACTAGGTAAATTATTTGTGCTTCGCACGGGATTGAACTATTTTATCAAGTTTACATATGATCATTCTGTAGTATTCGTATTTTCGATACATATACTACATTGTCAAGAACATTTTATCTTAAGGGAAAGTGTTCCTCTGAAATCTTAAAGTGCTATATTTTTTTTTATTTTCGTTTTTGTTATACAAAAAGTATGTGTCATAGAGAGATGTTAGGTATAAGAAAGAAGTCTAAAAAAATCTCCATGGAAATTGTTTGTCAGAAGTAATGAAATTTTCTCAATTCCAAGAAGTTATAAAGAACAACATCAGACGTTAAAAAGAGACCAAAAAGCCTCGAAAAACAACACTCCCAAGTAAAGTGGACATCACGTCCATACAAGAACATAATTAACTAAATTTAAATGGAGGACCTTCGGCTCCTTTCTTATGAACCTCCATCAATCTCTCTTTTATTATAGTATGTCGTATCATGTATATGCTAAAAAAGACCTTAAAATTGTTAGTGTCATAATTGTTTTTCCTCATTGTCTTATAATAGTCATTACTATTACTTAGGTTTCATATCACCGGCCCCAACTTATTTGGAATTGAACCATAGTTATTGTTATGGTTATAGTATGCAGTTACAAAGAATTAATGCAATTATCAACCAAACAGTAGGTGCCATCTGAATGGAACTGTTCACAATTAACTTGATATTCTAAACCAAAATTTTGACACATAACATATTAAAATCTCACAACATAATTTTGTGAGCACTTGAACTCACAAATATCCACAAATAATAATAAAGACGGCCTTACTTTCAAGACAATCAAGAAGAAAAAGACATGTTTCTTAACATATTTTTCAAAAAGATAGTCGGTCAAGTTGTATCCAAGTTTACAGTTTAAAATTTAATTAAAAGGGTTCAAAAAAGTCACCAAAATAGCAAAAAGAAATTGCAATAGATACATGAATCACTATGACTTACAGTAAAAGATTAAGCTACATGAAATAGGAGGAAGAAAACTTTGAGAAATGAAACACACTTCATAAGAAGCTTAATTAATGTATTTGAATTCGACTCCCCTATAGCAAAGAAATCCTACAAATAATAATGGCAGAAATAAAAGTTTTGTTTACTAAAGAACCAAATGTAATGAATTCAACCATTTCAGCAGTGTTATGAGTTGTGGACTGAGAGGTGAAAGAGTAGTAATGACGCATTGCAATTAAAATCAATTTTCTTTGTTTATATGAAGAAAAATATAGAAAGGGACGAAAGAGAAGATCAATTTTCAATCATACTTGCTGAAATTTTTAACAAAATTAAAAAAAAAGGTCACCAAAATAGCAAAAAGAAATTGCTATAGTTACATGAATCACTATGACTTATAGAAAAAATTAAGCTTCCTGAAATAGGAGGAACAAAACTTTGAGGAATGAAACAAACTTCATAAGAAACTTAATTATAAACAACAAAGGATAGTGTGAACAAATGTTTATTGTGCCTTATCAAAAAGATCACAACTCTTTGGAAAAGTCCCAACACTTTGGAAAAGTTACAACCCTTTGGAAAGGTCACAACATTTCATAAAAGTCGCAACTCTTCATAAAAGTTACAATTTTTCTTAAAAGTAATAACTTTTTATGAAAGTGGAAGTCTAGTTTTGGAAATAAATAAATTAAAAGGAAATTTTGATTTGTGGTGGTGCCACGTAAGTGGGCCTAGGGTTCTCTTATATATATATATAATTTATGTTTCCTTAGAAAAGAATGAAATTTTCAAAAAGAGAAACATGTTTTCTTTCTAGGGAAAAACTCAAAAGAAAAGTATTGTATAAAATGAAATAATGGAGTACCTTTTTACTCTGTTTTCATACCATTTTAAAACATAAAAATAAGAACTTCTTAAAATCTTTACTAACGTACTTCAAAGTATAACAACATGCTTAATAAAGATAACTTATTTATGACAAACATATAAGGCATATTATGAAAAAGAAGTTCAATTAAGTGTGTGTTTGGAACTTATAAAAATGTTTCTTCCTTAAAATAAGTAGATCTTTTTACTTATATTTTACTGGTTAGTACGTATATAAAGAAATATTATCTCAATAAAATTTATATATAATTTTAAAAAAATTATGACGGCGAAATGGGGTGGCAAGTGAGGATTTGGGAGTGGAAAGGGTGGAATTCTCGAGAGGTTGGTTGGCGGTATTGGGTGAGTGGGAGGAGACAATAAATTCAGAATATAACTTATCAAGTTTGTTTTTTCTACTTCAATGAGGAAATTAATTTTCCTCATTTTTTAAGAACTTGTTTTCTTTGAGAATGTATTTTCAAAACATTTTGACCAACCAAAAATGAAAAATTAAATTGAAAAACATATCCATATATACCAAACATAAGGAAGTGTTTAGAAGTTTATATCAAAGGACTCTAGAGTAGCCAAAGCAGACCAATACCAACTATTAGGGGTGTACAAAACTAAATCGAAAATCGAACCACATCACAAATTGAGTCAACTTGGAAAAAAAATCGACTAATGATTTGGTTTGATTTGATTTGGTATTTTTTTAAATCAGACTATACTTGGCTTGGTTTTAACTAAAAAAGTCAACTCAAGACCAAATCAACCCAACTTATATATATATATATATATATATAGATAGATAGATATTAAAATTTATTTTATACATAAAATTATTTCCTTTGATATATTTTTTAAATATTACTTATACTTTTACATAATTTTTATATTTTTTCATGTTTTTTTAGACTTAGAATTTTGAATGGCCCATTAAAGGTTATAGTCCATAGAGATTAGTAACTCTATTAAAGCTCAATTCAAAATCAAATCAATACTAATGCTAACAAAAAAAATCAATTCAACACTAAGAATGACAATAATGTCAAATATTTGGTCTTTAGTTTTACATTGATTTAGACATTTAATATACTTAACGTAGTTTTCATTTTTTTCTTTAATGTACTTATTAGACTTATTTTAGCATGATCTAGTATTTTAATATTTTTCATTATAACTTATTAATTTACAATATTTATTTTATGTGATTTCATTATTAATTTTTGTTGCATATTTTAGTGTCATCACTCATCTCATATTATGTGTTATTTTCTTAAGAAACGCCTTAGATACTAGTTGTATTTTGGTTGGACTAAAAAAATATTGGGAGCACAAGTTAATTATATGTTTGTATGAATACTTTACCAAAAAAACCCCGAAAACATCCGAGGTTTATTAGTTTGGTTGGATTTATAAATTTAAAAATTGAACCAAATGGTTTGGTTTGATATATGAAAAAATTGAATCAACCCGAAAAAAATTGAGGTTGAAAAAAATGATGTTTTATTAGTTTGGTTTGATTTATAAATTTAAAAATTCCACACAAATAGTTTGGTTTGATATTTGAAAAACCCGAACCAACCCGGTCATGTACACCCTACCAACTATATGTAGTATGTACATTGTTTGTATAAAGACCTGATTCCATCGTTAGGGAAAAGCCAATGGGGAAAGAATTGGGGCCAGAAAATGTTTTGGTAATAACTTGAAAATTCCTAACCTAGTTCAGATTTGGATAAATTTGGAGTTAGTGAGGTGTAGGGAAATCTGGTAACGAATGAAAGATCTAATTATGAATTTGATTACATGATTAGATAGATGAGACATTAAGGAACCCGTATGACTTTACGGAATCAAATTTGGACTAGTAGAACTTCAGAAATTGATCTTAGCGTGAACATGTGTTTACTGAGTGTCATGGGAAGAAGGTGTGTTGTGCAATGGGGGTTTGAAACTCTTAAAATTGCTCATTGTTTCCGTGCAAGCCGCTAAGGTGGAATTTTCCCGCCAGGGCGGGGCCGCTGTAGCGGGGTGAGGACCGCTATGGCGGAACAGATGCGACTTAAGTTGGAAACAAACCCCAAAAACATTTTATTCTACAAGTTTCGACTTTGAGAGCTAAGGAACGACCCCAGGTGTTTTCATGACAATTTTTCACCATTCTTGAGGCTAAAGGTAAGGTTTTCACTCTTCGAATCCATATTTCAATCCATCAAATGTAGTTTATTGGGTATTTACTGTTGGGGGAAGGTTTTGATCTGAGAATTATGGTGGAAAAGCTTCCCCCAATAAGAAATACCCAACATGGGTTTGGTCTGTATTTCAATCCGTGAGCAAGGGTTTGGTCTTGGGTTATTGGGTTTATATAATCCGGATAATTAGACCTTTGATTGTTGATCTTTGCGTATATTAATTGTTGTAGACCTAGAACAAGCGGAAAGAATCTGGAAAGGGAAGATTCAAGTGTCTTAGGGGATTCAAGCTTGGATTTGAGGTACGTGATGGTTGTGATTTCATTTTTTGTGTGATGTATATTGGTAATTGCTTCATTGTAATGCATGTATGTATGTGAATGAAGTTTTGTTAATCACACCTAATGTAATTGAGTATGAACGAATGATTGTGTGCCATGAATCAACACTTGATTGTATGATTATGAGAATGTACATTGTGATTGTGATTGTGGCTTGTTGAATGGATCGGGTGTTACGTTCCAACACACTAACTTGGATCGGGTGCCATGTTCCGGTGCATATATAGGATTGGGTGTCACGTACGGCACACTAACTTGGATTGGGTACCACGTACCGATCAATAATAGTTTGGGTATGGGTTCCATGAGAGGACCATTGCATTAGGTTCCATAAGAGAACCATTGACTTGTCACATATACTTGTTATTGAGAATGTGGAATTGTACATTGCTCCGGAAATGATAACTGATATATATATATATATATATATATTGTATATGCGTGTTTTACTTTGTTGTGACTGCTTATATATATTTTGCTTAATGGAATAGTTGTGTGATCCTACCAGTACACTGTGGTTGTGTACTGATACTGCACTAAATCCTCTCTTTTCAGACTCAGACTATTTGTTTAATGTGTTTGTTTAGTTTCGGGGTTGTACCCCTTATTCATAGACTCGTCGTTAGTAGAGTTTTGGTACAATGACTTTCAGGTTCTAGGGGTTATCCTTCCGCATTAGTTTGGCTAGTTATTTGCTTAAACCTTTGGAGTTTATGGGAAATCCATTTTTATTGTCATTTAAATCTGCTTCCGTATCTTTAAATGCCTTACTTTTCAAAAAAATTGTTAGTTTGGGTTGTAGTAATGGTTCTCCCACTAGAGGGCCAGTGTGGGTGCCAATCACGATGGTCTGGATTGTGACAAAGTTGGTATCAGAGCCCTAGGTTCGTTGATCTCATTGTAGCAAAACGAGTCTAGTACAGTCTTGTGGAACGGTATGAAGACGTCCATACTTTTCTTCGAGAGGCTATGGGACTTTAGGAAAAACTCACTTATTTGTACTCCTTCGTGCTATGACTTAAATCCAATTGATATCTGGGTGAAAAACATTGGTATCTTTCCTCCTTCACTCTATGGCCCGAACTAGAGCAACAAAAGTGGTAACACCAACACTAGCAATGGAGGATGTGTATAGACTACCGACAGTTGAATAGGGTTACCATTCAGAACAAGTATCCGCTGCATAGGATAGATGATCTTTTTTGATCGGTTGCAGGGTGCATCAGTTTTCTCTAAGTTTGATGTAAGGTCTGATTACCATCAGTTAAAGATTAGACCTGAGGATATACCAAAAATGGCATTTAGAATCCGCTATGGGCACTATGAGTTTCTAGTTATGTCATTTGAGTTGACAAATGTGCCTGCAACTTTCGTGAGTTTGATGCATGGTGTGTTCAAACCATTTCTTGTTTCGGTTGTTATAGTATTTATTGATGACATTTTGGTTTATTCGAAAAGTGAGGAAGAGAATGCTGACCATCCTCGTATTATTCTGAGTGTTCTTGGAAATAAAAGTTGTATGCGAAATTTTCTAAGTGTGAATTTTGGTTGACTTCGGTTGCCTTTTTGGGGCATGTAGTTTCAAGGGAAGGGGTAATGGTAGATCTCCAAAAGATTGAAGCAGTCAGGAATTGGGTCCGACCTAGTTCTGTGACTGAAATTAAGAGTTATGTGGGGCTCACTACCTACTATCATCGCTTGTGAAGGAATTAAGGTAAGATTTGCAGATTCAAGTTTATAGATGACAACATTCAAGAAGTTTTGGGAAGGGACGACTAGATAATGAACACCATTACTTTGGAAAATGTATTTAGAATTGTTGTCATAACATGTATGGGTTGTTTAGAGAGTGATGAAATTAAGTTATGCCAATTGAGGGTAAAAGCTATACTCTGATTTCCTAGATTGATTGTATATCAAAAAGAGTCATGATACGACTACTACAATAGCAGCAATGCTTACTTGGTTAAGTTATTAAGTCTGTTACAATTGTGGAGAACCTGACATATGAGGAGGAAATCAACAAGGCCATGGAGGCCAGGGAAATGGTAATGCAGGTAGAGGAGCAGTGCAGCCAGTCAAGGAGGTTGCCCGGCGAGATGAGAGGGCTCAGTTTTATGCATTTCTGAGAAAAATCGAGGTTGAGGCATCAGATGCAGTGATCACATGTATTATTTTTATCTGTGACTGGATGGCTACTATTTGTTTGAATCCAGGTTCTACTTGTTCATATGTGTCAGTTCAGTTTGCCTTGGGATTTGATGCGGTTTGTGATGTACTTGATACCCCATCCATGTTCCCACCCCAATTGGAGAGCCTGTCATAGTCACCCATGTGAATCGTGTTTGTCCTGTGTGTTTATGGATTTTTAGACTTGGGTTGATTTGGTTACGCTGGATATGACTGACTTGATATAATCTTAGGTATGACTTGGTTGTACCCCTATTATACCGGGCTTAATTGTAATACTAAGTCGGTAACTCTAGAGATCCCGGGTAGGGAAAGGTTAGAGTGGGAAGGGATGTACAAGCCTAAGCCAGCTAAGATTATATCTTTCGTGTGGGCTTGGAAACTGGTGGGGCAAGGTTGTTTGTTTTATTTAGCTCATATTCGGGATGTTGAGGTTGACTCTCCCTCTATTGAGTCTATTCCTGTGGTGTCAAAATTTAGAGAAGTGTTTCCTATTGATTTTCCTGGTATGCCTCCGGATAGAGATATAGATTTTTGCATTGACTTGGAAACTGGCACTCGCTCCATCTTCATTCCTCCTTATCGCATGGCTCTGGAAGAATTGAGAGAACTTAAAGCTCAAATCCAAGAGCTTCTTGATAAGGTTTCATCTATCCTAGTGCTTCCCCATGGGGTGCTCCTGTATTGTTTGTTAAGTAGAAGGAGGGTAGTATGAGGACTGGTGACTTTATCTTAAGCCATAAAGGAGTGGATTGTTACCAAAATGACAAGTTTATGGATAAAGAAAGTTCCATTGAGTATACTTGGATGAAGGAAATTGAAGATTTTAGTAAGTAAGTGCGTATAAAAATATGCATAGTCCTTTGAATTTGATGAGTTTACCTGAGTTTGAGGCGTCGTGTTGATGAAAAGGTTGACTTCGTAGTGATAGTCCGGGATGACCGAGCATAATGGTAATAAGAGTTGTGATGGGATGCAACTATATAATAAGATTGTGGTTAAGCAAAAGTTTATGTCGTAATTACGACTCGCGAGTATCTAAGGTTGTGGGTTCCTAACATTTGGTGAGTAACGTGGTTGTATGAAATGTTTTAAGAGATAATAGAATTTGAAAGAGCTAGAGTCATAATGAAGAAAACATAGTGGGATGTAGTACAACCTTTAGAGAGAGGCGAGAGCAAGAATATTTTATTTGATTTCAAAGGCTAAAGAGGTATCTTTAGAGGGGTAGATAATTGGGTTTAGAGATGCATGATTTTATTCGTTTCGCTGTGGCTATGGTAATAGTGCCATGGGTCCATCAGATTGGTTAAAACTATGGGAAAATACTTGAGAAAGGAGTGTACAAACATTAACTCGAGTGTGATGATAAGTTCTTTGTTTGTTTTTTTTAGTAATGAGTACGAGTGAATTTTTAGCGAAGGATATTGAAAGATTGATAGAGATGCGATCAATGATAAGCGAAGATCCGTGAATTCATAAAAAATTTCAATGTACAAGTTAATGTTGATAGCTAAGGGGATTGTGTTAGACGGTTGAATTTACAATACATATTTTTCATTGTAAGTCTACATTCGTGAGGATATATTTTGTCAAGGTATGAGTTGGCAAGGTGAGAAATGATCAATTGTATCAGGTATTGAGCATTTGAAAGGACTTACAGCTGGGTTGAGTCGTAAAGTTTATTACTTTTGATTGTTAAGTACCTCAGGAATACTTTCATTTAAAATTGTTGTTTTATAGTAAGGTAAATGGTTGGAGTGTTTATGATGGTTGTGAGTATGATTCTCTAGCTATGCACATGTGTGTTTTCATTTTTGTGGGTGGATCCCTAGTGGTGGATCAGGGGTACCAATCCTATGATGTTCTCTTGGTTGTGTGGGATGATTGGGAAGATTTGGTTATTTCATATGACATATTTGGTGTTGTCTTGGAGTTGTTAAAGTATTTCAGTGGTTCTACATGTACCACGTTGCTTATGAAAATTCATAGAAGAGCTACCATGCGTAATTATGGTTGTCCGACAATCTTAATACTCATCTTGTCATCGAGGTCATGTAACGATTATGTGTAACGAAATATGGAGATCGTTGGGTCCAATTTTACTGTTCTTAAGGGTAATCTACAATCACAATTTCTAAATCTAGCATTTCAACAGTGTTGTTAGGGGGTTTGTATGCTTGGACATATCCCTCAATGAGTATCTGATGTCTGAAGACCAATTTTTTTGTAACTTAAGCTCATGGAAATTTATGTTGTGAGATGGAGATGTTGATAAGAACTATGATTGTTGGGTATTATGAGTGTGTGTTGGTTGGTTCAGGTTCACTTCTAATTGTAGCGAGTATTGATTTAGAATTTTATCATGCTTAGGTGAGAAAGGATTCGTCCTGATGATTGTGTCTAGGTCTTTAATAATATGTTGCAGATGTGTGTACGATCAACTTTGGTGGTTGTTGGGAATCGTTGTTGTTGTTAGTTAAGTCTACATACAACAATATATATCACTCGAGTATCGAGATGACTTCATTGAGGCATTGTAGGAGAGGATGTGTAGGTATTCAATTGGTTGGTTTGGGGGACATAGATTACAACATAAAGCGGGACTCAGTGTTGTTAAATAAAGACCTTCAGTATGAGGAAGAACCGGTTGCAACTCTTGATCGCAATGTTCGGAAGCTGAGGACCAAGAAGAAAGGTCCGCGAAAGTTCAATGGAAGCATCGTCCGATTGAGGAAGCTACTTAGGAAACTGAGAAGGACATGCGAGACAGGTATCCCCAGCTATTCGACGATTCAAATACTACTCTACTCTTACCTTGGCCAAGTTTTTCCTAGTTTATCACTCGGGGACGAGTGATGGGTAAATTGGTATCTATTGTAATGACTTGATTCCGTTGTTAGAGAAAAGCCAATGGAGAAAGAATTGGGGCCAGAAAACTTTTTGGTAATAACTTGGAAATTCCTAACCTAGTCCAGATTTTGACGAAATTAGAGTCAGTGAGGTCTAGGGAAATCTGGTAACGAATGAGAGATCTAATTATGAATTTGATCACATGAGTAGATAGATAAGACGTTAAGAAACTCGTAACACTTTATGGAATTGAATTTGGGCGAGTAGAACTCTCGAAACTGACTTAGCGTAAACGGGTATTTTTTTAGTGTCATGGGAAGAAGGTGTGTTGTGAAATGGAGGTTTGAAACTCGTAAAATTGCTCATTGTTTCCATGCAAACCGCCAAAGCAGGATTTTCCCGCCAGGGCGGGGCCTCTGTAGCGGGGTGAGGACCGTTGTGGCGGGACAAACGCGACATAAGTTGGAAATAAACTCCAGAAATGTTTTATTCTGTAAGTTTTGACTTTGAGAGCTAAGGAACGACGCCAAGTGTTTTCTTGACAGTTTTTCACCATTCTTGAGGCTAAAGGTAAGGTTTTCACTCCCAAAATTCGTATTTCAATCCGTAGAATGTAGCTTCTTGGGTAATTATTGTTGGGGGGAAGTTTTGATCTAGGAATTGTCACGCCCCGAGCCTACACCCTGGGCAGGACTGGCACTCGAGAACCATTGCTAGCCCCAAGCGAATCCTTGGCCTGCCTTACTTACTCAGCAAAAAACTTTACTCAAGATAAATATACTTTAAAAGAAAAAACTAAAGTGCTCGATAAATAACTTAGAATGTAATAAATAACATTCACTGCCAAAGTGGCAACTCAAGTCTCAACTTAACTGAAAAGGGAAAGTAAAAACTCATGAACTAACATCACTAACTTTGTCTATAAATCCTCTAAACAACTGAGATGGACGTCGGGACAAGACCCACGACATCCTAATGAACTAAAAAATTGAAAGCAATAAAAAGGATCCTCCGGAAAGCTAGAAGGCTCACCAACTGACTCTGAGTGCTCAATTGGATCAACGAGGCACTGGATGCTAATCCTGGTTACTTGCGTCTGCATCATAAGACGATGCAGGCCAACTGGCATCCGTACATTGAATATACGAGTATGCGAGTTGGAATGCTAAACACAACTTAAGCTTGAAAAGGATATGAACGGAACACTTATCTTGACTTTACTCAACTAATGAATAACTCAACTAAAAATGCAGTGTAAACCAACAATAATAGTGCAATTTATACAAAGCATTTAGAATAGTAAATAACAACTCTATTTACTAAAGATATGCAATAACAAACTCAACTTTACTCATATATCAAAGTAATATAGTTTTTGTGGTAGTTTCTCTATCCGACAACCACCACTATGAGCCTAAGTGGTGATACAACATCTTGCCCACGCTGCCAGAACTGTCATATATTTTTCCGTTATATAGAATGCCTTAACTAAGTGGATCCACCAGTCTTTGCTAAAAAGCACTTAAGGAGTCATCTAAAAAGGGTTTATGGAGACGTGAGTTATCTGAACTCAAACTCGTCCCCATATAGGTGCTCAATATTACTCCCAAAATATACTTAGCTCATATGTTTGTAAAAACAAAACTCTTCCTTTGGTTTGAGATAACTACTCAAAAACTTAGCTTAAAAAGTCTCTTGGAAATCAGTGTTTCCCTTTCTTGTTCAAATGTGAAAACATTTTAAATTCTTGGGAATACTTAGTTCCCTTATAACTCTTGGAAAAAAATAAACATTACTCTTACTCTTTACTGAAAACTAGCTCAAAGACTCTCTTGGAAATTTCAGTTTCCTTTCATATTTAAATGTGAAAACATTTACTTTTTGGGAATACATAGTCCCGATATACTCTTTTGAAGAAATGACTTCAATCTTTACTCTTTTCTTAACTTAAAAACAAGTCTTAAAACAAAGTTAAAACGTTTGTAAAAAACTTTTGAAAAACATTATGAACTTCTCTTAACTTGACTCTTGAATTCTCTTGACTTGACTCTTAACTTCTCTTGACTTGACTCTTAACTTTCTTTAAATTGAATTATTGATTCAAGGATTGTTATTTGTGATAGGAAAGATCTCATGATGTTTAGGAGTGTTTATAGATAGCTAAACATGAGAAAAGATCAAGAAGTCATTGTCTGAAAGCAGGTCGGCGACGCGGAGATGTATTTAAATTTTTGGTCGTGAAAATAATTTTTGAGGCTGAACGGTCCATGACCGCTCCACGACGCGAGGATGATTTTTGTGAAATTGGGGGGGGGGTCCGCAACGCGGCCTGGGGCACGATATTTTGCCCGACTTTTTTCCTTCTTCATTTTCAAGCCCCAATTCGCCCAAACTCAATTCTTTTTCCCAAATTCTTTTTTGATACAGATACCCAACAAATGTAGCTAAAAACCTAACTCCAACCAACTCAATAATTTGACGTAATGATCTTAGAAACTTCTCAATCTCAGCCCAATTCAAGAGCAACATCAAATTCAAGAATACATATCAAGAACATCAACTTCCAAACTCTTTTAGGACAAATTCATACTGAAATAAACATGGTTGGCACGTGGGTAAATGAACTCAACGTTCTGAAAGCCTCATATATCTCGTAGGGATCACCCCTTGACGAAATCCACGAGCCTAGCTTCAAGAACTTGACGATTCCTTGCTCTTTCTCCTCTTCTTTTCTCTTCTCTCAAAACCCTAACTTGTTTCTCAAAAGCGTAAACTAAATCCATTCAGTTTAAACCCCAACTTAATTACCAAAAATGAAATTAATTAATTGGATGGTGAAAAGACCATAATACCCTTCTAAAATCCGGATTGGACTTTCCTTATTTGAACATCCCAAATTCCAATGGGAATAACTCACTCATACAAACTCAGAATCGCGCAAACTCAGCGTATTTGGAAAGGTTATTCCAATATTTTTCTTATGATATCTGGAAACACACCTAAATCATCCTGATCTAGGAGTTATGGTCGTTTGAAGTTGACCAAAATTTCAACTTAATATACTTAACAAATTTTCCAGATTTTTATATTCTTTCCAAAAATGACTATTTCCACTTTTTAACTTCTTTCTAGTTACAGGGTGTTACAATATCTCCCCCTTAGGAACATTCGTTCTCGAATGAGCTTACCCTTAGTAGGCTAAGGGCGTAACATCAAACATGCAGTTCAAACACCCAACAAGCATAATGCAATAACATGCCAACTTATAAATGAATACCAAGAAAAGGATTAGCAGCTTGATCTGGAACTTCTCCAGATTCTAAGAGATGTGGATATATCTTCTTCATATCTTCCTCAGCTTCCTAAGTAGCTTCCTTAATAAATTAGTTCCTCCAAAGGACTTTGACTGATGCTACCTCTTTTGTTCTCAACTTGCGAACTTGGCGATCTAGAATCTGAAC
The DNA here is from genome assembly GCA_029582725.1 of Solanum chiquidenum. NCBI lineage: Eukaryota > Viridiplantae > Streptophyta > Magnoliopsida > Solanales > Solanaceae > Solanum > Solanum chiquidenum. The sequence goes on from JAJOOS010004525.1 coordinate 54,297, forward strand.
AGGAATCTCCTCATAAGACAAGCAATCCTTGATCCCAACATCTTCAGTTTGTATAAACAATGAAGGATTGCACATACACTTCTTCAACATGGAGATGTGAAATATCGGATGAACCGCTGCTAACTCTTGGGGTAGCTCCAACTCATAAGCTACTTTGCCAATCCTCTTGGAAATTCTGTAAGGACCAATATACCGAGGACTAAGCTTTCCCTCCTTAACAAACCTCATAACACCCTTCATGGGTGAAACTTTTAAATATACTCAATCATCTACTTCAAACTCTAACTTCCTTCTCCTAACATCAGTGTAGGATTTCTGACAACTCTGCGTTGTTTTCAACCTCTCTTGAATCACTTTCACTTTCTCCATAGCTTGATGTACTAAATCTGGTCCTATCAACCCTGATTAACTAACTTCAAACCATCCAATAGGAGATCTGCATCTTCTCCCATAAAGATCTTCATAAGAAACATCTGGATGTTAGAGTGGTAGTTATTATTGTAAGCAAATTCGATAAGAGGTAAGTGATCATCCCAATTAACTTTGAAATCAATCACACAAGTCCTCAACATATCTTCTAAAGTCTGAATAGTGCGCTCTGTTTGACCATCTGTCTGAGGATGAAAAGCAATACTTAAGTTCACCCTTGAAACCAAGCCTTTCTGAAAAGATTTCCAGAACTGTGCAATAAATTGTGCCCCTCTATCTAAAATAATCAAAACTGACACCACATGGAGTCTAACTACCTCTTGAATATACAACTTAGTATAATCTTCTACTGAATGGGTAGTCTTTACTGGCAAAAAATGGGCTGACTTTGTCATTCTATCGACAATCAGCCAAATAAATCATGTTGCCTGCGAGACCTCGGCAAACCTCTGATGAAGTCCATATTAATCATCTCCCACATCCATTTTGGAGTTCTATATTCTGAGCCAAACCACCGGGCCTTTGGTGCTCTACTTTAACTTGTTGGCAATTCAGGCACTTAGCAACAAATTATGCAATGCCTTTCTTCATACTACTCCACCAATACACTTCTCTCTAATCGCGATACATCTTTGTGGAACCTGGATGGATAGAATATCTGGAGCTATGAGCTTCCTCCATGATCCTCTCTTGGAGTTCATCCACCCTTGGTACACACAATCTGCCTTAATATCTCAAAACACCATCTCCCCCTTGTTCAAAAGCCATTACTTTTTGCTTATGAACATTTGCCTTCAATTCAAGCAAGATGAGATATTGGTCTTGCTTCTCTTTTACTTATGACACTAATGATGATTCAACCTCATTCATCACCACTACTCATCCTTCTGTGGAATCCATTAGTTGCACTCCCAGGCGTGCAAGTTTATGCACATCATTCGCTAACATTCTATTTTCTTCCTCAACATGGGCGGTACTACCCATAGATAACCTGCTCAAGGCATCAGCAACAACATTAGCCTTACCTGGGTGATATAGAATACTCATGTCATAATCGCTAAGTAATTCTAACCACATCTTTTGTCTGAGATTAAGCTCTTTCTGAATAAATACATACTAAAGACTTCTTGTGATCAGTGAATATATCTACATGAACACCATACAAATAATGATGCCATATCTTCAAAGCAAATACTACCGCAGCCAACTCTAAGTCATGGGTTAGGTAATTCTTCTCATGAACTTTCAACCGTCTGGAAGCAGAGGGTATAACCTTGTCATTCTACATTAACACACAATCCAAACCAACTAGACGTATCATAATAGACAACAAAGCCTTGCATACCTTCTGGTAATGTTAAAACTGGGGCAGTAGTCAACCTCTTTTTCAATTCCTGAAAGCTTTTCTCACAAGCTTCAGACCATTGAAACTTCACTGTATTCTGAGTTAACTTGGTCAAAGGGGATGAAATAGAAGAGAACCCCTCTACCAACCTTCTATAATAGCCATCCAAACCCAAGAAACTCCTAATATTAGTTGGAGATGTGGGTCTAGGCCAATTCTACACTGCCTCAATTCTCTGACTATCAACTTTAATTCCCTCTCCAGACACAATGTGGCCTAAGAATGCCACAGACTCAAGCCAAAACTCACACTTAGAGAACTTGGCATATAACTCTCTATCTTTTAGAGTCTGGAGAACTATTCTGAGATGACTAGCATGATCTTCTTCATTCCTTGAATAGATTAGTATGTCATCAATGAAGACGATAAGAAACATATCTAAATAAGGTTTGAGAACTCTATTCATAAGGTCCATGAATGTTGCAGGCGCATTGATCAAACCAAAAGACATAACTAAGAAATCATAATGACCATAACGGGTCATGAATGTTGTCTTGGGAATATCACATTCCCTTATTTTCACTTATGGTAGCCAGATTTGAGGTCTATCTTAGAGAAACAAGTAGCACCCTGAAGCTAATAAAAAAGATCATCAATTCTCGAAAGAAGATACTTATTCTTGATAGTAACCTTGTTCAACTGACGGTAATCTATACACATCCTAAGGGAACCATTTTTTTTTCTCACAAATGGGACTGGAGCACCCCAAGGTGAGATACTTGGTCGAATGAAACCTTTCTCTAAAAAATATTTCAACTGCTCTTTTAACTCTTTCAACTCTGATAGTTCCATGTTATATGGCGGAATAGAGATATGATGAGTATCAGGAATAGTATCTATACCGAAGTTTATTTCTCTCTTAGGAGGGACTCCGAGAAGATCATCAGGAAAGACTTTTGGAAACTCTTTTACTACTGAAACTGACTGAATAGGAGGTATCTCAACACTAGAGTCATTAACTCGGACTAAGTGATAGACACACCCCTTGGAAACTAACTTTCTCGCCTTATGGTACGAAATAAAATGACCCTTAGGCATTGTTGAACTGCTCTTTAACTCTATAACTGGTTCACTGGAAACTAGAACTTGACTACTCGAGTTCTACAATCTATTGATGCATAACAGGCATGAAGACAGTCCAGACCTAGAATGACATCAAAATATACGATGTTTAACTCAACTAAATCATCCATGGTACTCTTGTGATTGACGGAAACAGAACAATCATGATAGACTCTTTTTGCTAGAATAGACTCACCATCAGGTGTAGAAACACTGAAGGGCTCAAGAAGTTGCTCAGCAAGAACATCAAAATTGAAGACTTGGACCATACCAGTGACAACATCTGGTGAATCCTCTTGCTCTCGGCGACTAGCGATAGCATAAAGACGGTTTGCTTCTCCTCGTGCCCTTGAAGTAGCTCATCTAGATGCAGCTCTATCTGGTGGAGCAATTGAAGAAGACTGGGCTCTATTTCCCCCATTACCACTACTATGTCTGCTCTTAGGACACTCTCTCATAAAATGACAGTTCTAACCACACTTGAAGCAACTAGTGGAGCTATCACGACACACCCCTGAGTGGCTCCTACCACACTTAGCATATGTAGGAGTCTTAGTACCCCCTTGTGCCTTACTACCTTGATAATGCGCAGGTCTAGCTCTGAAGTTCTGAGAATTCTAACGATTGTACTCACATTTGTTCCTTGGTGCAGGTGCACTAGCAAATGATGGAGCAGGTCCTTTCTGCTTCTGTTGGAAAGAAGACCGGTTCGCATTACTCTTTTGCTGCCCGGACTCATTTTCTGATGTCTTAGATCTCTTGTTCTTAAACTCTTCTCTATCCTTCAGCTTGTCCTCCTCAACTTGTTGCAAATGGATCATTAGTCTTGCTATGCCCATGTCACCTATTAGCATGTCTGCCTTACTTTCCTTACTTGACAGACGAGTCAACCCAACAATGAGTAAACTTATCATGCTCCTCATGTTAGCAACCATCTCTTTGCTTCTCTTAGCTCATGAGGAAAGAAATGCCTCATGAAGGCACTCTCGACCATAGCCCAGCTCACAATCGGTTACATGTAAGCACGAGTTAGAAAGAAACTTTTATAAAGATACACTTTATCGCATGAAGTGAGTATGAAAGAAGTGAAGGAATTCCTAAATATTGCAGCCTCATAATTATAGATGTGGCCCGCTTCACACCGATAACTAGAACTCTACAGACACTGCTTCATAGACTCCCTAGGACTCTTGAACTCTGTGCTCTGATACCAAGTTTGTCACGCCCCGAGCCTACATCCTGGGAGGGACTGGCACTCGAGAACCATTGCTAGCCCCAAGCGAACCCTTAGCCTGGCTTACTTACTCAGCGGAAAACTTTACTCAAGATAAATATACTTTAAAAGAAAAAAACTAAACTGCTCGATAAATAACTTAGAATATAATAAATAACATTCACTTCCAAATAGCAACTCAAGTCTCAACTTAACTGAAAAAGGAAAGTAAAGACTCATGAACTAATATCACAAACTCTATCTATGAAGCCTCTAAATAACTGAGATGGACGTCGGGACAAGACCCACGACATCCTGATGAACTAAAATACTAAAAGCAATAGAAAGGATCCTTCGAAAAGATAAGAGGCTCACCAACTGACTCTGAGGGCACAACTGGATCAACGAGGCGCTGCATGCTAATTCTGGTTACCTGCGTTTGCATCATAAGATGATGCAGGCCAACTGGCATCAGTATATTAAATGTACGAGTATGCGAGTTAGAATGCTAAACACAACTTAAGCTTGAAAAGGATCTGAAAGGTACACTTACCTTGGCTTTACTCAACTCACGAATAACTCAACTCAAAATGCAGTGTAAACCAACAATAATAGTGCAATTTATACAAAGCATTTAGAATAGTATATAACAACTCAATTTGTTAAAGATATGCAATAACAAACTCAACATTACTCATATATCAAAGTAATATAGTTTGTGTGGGAGTTTCTCTAATCGACAACCACCACTATGAGCCTAAGTGGTGAGACGCTCGCGTCTTGCCCACGCTGCCAGAACCATCATATACTTTGTCATCATATAGAGCGCCTTAACTAAGTGTATCCACTAGTCTATACTAAAAAGCACTTAAGGAGTCATCTAAAAAGTATGATCCTTTACTACCCATGATGGCTACATGGCTTATGGAGACGTGAGTTATCTGAACTCAAACTCGTCCCCATATCGGTGCTCAATACTACTCCCAAAATATACTTAGCTTATATGTTTGTAAAAACAAAACTCTTTCTTTGGTTTGAGATAACTACTCAAAAACTTAGCTTAAAAGCTCTCTTGGAAATTAGTGTTTCCCTTTCTTGTTCAAATGTGAAAACATTTTAAACTCTTGGGAATACTTAGTTCCCTTATAACTCTTGGGGAAAAAAATGAACTTTACTCTTACTCTTTACTGAAAACTAGCTCAAAGGCCCTTTTGGAAATCTCAGTTTTCTTTCTTGTTTAAATGTGAAAACATTTACTTTTTGGGAATACATAGTCCCGATATACTCTTTTGAAGAAATGACTTCAATCTTTACTCTTTTCTTAACTTAAAACTTAAGTCTTAAAACAAACTTAAAACGTTTGTAAAAGACTTTTGAAAAACTTTATGAACTTCTCTTAACTTGACTCTTGACTTCTCGTGACTTGACTCTTAACTTCTCTTGACTTGACTCTTAACTTTCCTTGAATTGAATTATGGATTCAAGGATTGTGATTTGTGATAAGAAAGATTTCATGATGTTTAGGAGTGTTTTTAGATAGCTAAACATGAGAAAAGATCAAGAAATCACTGTCTGAAAGAAGGTCCGCGATGCGGAGATGTATTTAAATTTTTGGTCACAAAAATAATTTTTGAGGCAGAATGGTCCATGACTACTCCGCGACACGAGGATGAATTTTGCGAAACTGGGGGGCAGGTCCACGACGCGGCCTGGGGCACCAAATTTTGCCCGACTTTTTTCTTTCTTCATTTTCAAGCCCTAATTCACCCAAACTCGGTTCTTTTTCCCAAATTCTTTTTAGATACAGATACCCAGCAAATGTACCTAAGAACCTAACTCCAACCAAATCAATAATTTGACGTAATGATCTTAGAAACTTCTCAATCTCAGCCCAATTCAAGAACGACATCAAATTCAAGAATACATATCTAGAACATCAACTTTCAAACTCTTTTAGAGCGAATTCACGCTGAAATAAACATGCTTGGCATGTGGGTGAACGAATCCAACGTTATGAAAGGCTCACATACCTCGTAGGGATCACCCCTTGAACTTGACGATTCCTTGCTCATTCTCCTCTTTTCTCCTCTTCTTTTCTCTTCTCTCAAAACCCTAACTTGTTTCTCAAAAGAGTAAACTGAATCCAATCAGTTAAGACCCCAACGTAATTACCAAAAACAAAATTAATTAATTGGGTGGTGAAAAGATCATAATGCCCTTCTAAAATCTGGATTGGACTTTCCTTATTTGAACAACCCAACTTCCAATGGGAATAACTCACTCATACAAACTTGGAATCGCACAAACTTGGCGGCGTTAGAAAGGTTATTCCACGATATTTCCTACGATATCTGAAAACATACCTAACTAAGCTTGAGCTAGGCGTTATGGTCATTTGAATTTGACCAAAAATTCAACTTAACATACTTGACAAATTTTCCAGATTTTTATATTCTTTCCAAAAATGACTATTTCCACTTTTTAACTTCTTTCTAGTTGCGGGGTGTTACAAGAATTATGATGGAAAAAGCCCTAATTTAGGATATTGGGATCATGGGTTTGGTCTTGGGTTTATATAATTCAGATAATTAGACCTTTGATTGTTGATCCTTGCGTATATTAATTGTTGTAGACCAAGAACAAGCGGAAAGAATCTGGAAAGGGAAGATTCAAGTGCCTTAGGGGATTCAAGCTTGGATTAGAGGTAGGTGATGGTCGTGATTTCATGTTTTGCGTGATGTATATTGGCAATTGCTTCATTGTAATGCATGTATATATGTGAATGAAGTCTTGTTGATCACACCTAATATAATTGAGTATGAATGAATGATTGTATGCCATGAATCAACACTTGACTATATGATTATGAGAATGTATATTGTGATTCTGATTGTAGCTTATTGAATGGATCGGGTGTTACGTTCCAACACACTAACTAGGATTGGGTGCCACGTCCCGGTACATATATGGGATCGGGTGTCACATCCGGCACACTAACTTGGATCGGGTACCACGTACCAGTACACTAACAGTTTGGGTATGGGTTCCATGAGAGGACCATTGAATTGGATTCGATGAGAGAACAATTGACTTGTCATATATACTTGTTATTGAGAATATGAAATTGTACATTGCTCCGGAAATGATAACTGATATATATATATATATATATATTCTGTATATGCGTGTTTTACTTTGTTGTGACTGCTTATATATATTTCTCTTACTGGAATAGCCGTGTGATCCTACCAATACACTATGGTTGTGTACTGATACTGCACTTGCTCTTTCTCTTTTGAGTACAGGGCATATTCGAGCGGCTATTGATAGACCATAGCTAGGTGACTATTGAGTGTGACCGGATTCAAGGGTGAGCCAGTTCTTTCAGGCTGCCATGGATCTCTCTTGTTTAAGTCCACTCTTTTCGGACTCAGACTATTTATTTAAGGTGTTTGTTTAGTTTCGGGGTTGTACCCATTGTTCTTAGACTCGTCGCTAGTAGAGTTTTGGTACAATGACTTTCAGGTTCTAGGGATTGTCCTTCCGCATTTGTTTGGCTAGTTATTTGTTTAAACCTTTGGAGTTTATGGGGACTCCATTTTTATTGTCATTTAAACCTGCTTCTGTATCTTTAAATGCCTTAGTTTTCATAAAATTTGTTAGTTTGGGTTGTAGTAATGGTTCTTCCACCGGAGGGTTAGTGTGGGTGTCAATCACGACGGTCTGGGTCGTGACAGTTTGAGTTTTCAAATGTCAAATTAAACTAATTGTGTCAAATTTTAAATCTAAAAATATAACTAAATCAGCAAAAGTTGGGATTTTAACCTCGTGTTTTTTTTAAAATTTTGTGATTATTTTTTGGGTTTCAAATTGTTTTTCCGATGAAGTCTCGATTAAGAAAAAATTCAACTTGTACTTGAAATATTTATTTGATCCTAGTAAGATATAACTATATATTTAAGATGTTTCTTAATTAAACTAGATAATTTAAGGCCCGTGATACGGGCCCAATAAAATTTCACATATTTTTTTGAAAAAAATTATATAAATTCACAACTTAAGATATCATAATCTCTAAAATCTCTACCATTTAAAAAAATTACAAAAAACTTCTCTCGTATACATCCATCTCCTCTCAGATACATCCCTCCCATGAAGTTATGTATCATTTGCAATTTATAGGACAACCAATGAATGTATTTGATAGCAATGAAAAATCTTAGATTTTTGTAATTGAAAAATCTTCGGGGAGATGATGTAATTAGCCCCCAAATTTATGGAATTTCAGTACTATAATTTATACTATTTTTTTTCAGTAAACAACTTCAATTTATTACTTTATAATATGTTTCAAATGTCCATACGACATAAATGCGTCGTTTACAACACAAATTGAAAAAGTTGAATTCCAAGAAATTCTATGCAGCAAGGAAATAAAGAATTTTTTTAGATTAGGAGTTAGAACATTTCGTGTTCAAGGAATATATAAAATGTTGATATCTTAAAAAAGGTTCATCGATCTTCATGTATTTTCGCAAGTGGTATATATTTTCCACAATATTATTATCTTCTTTTTGTTATATTTGAACCATAAACTTTGCATTGGATAAAATACTAATCATTGATCAATCAATTCGTAAATATCGATTCAAAGCCTTTCATATCTCTATTGCTTCAACTTAAGTATACTTTGTTTGTAATTTGCTTTGTCGATGAATTTTGTAATACATTTTATTATTGTCTTCGACATATACAAATACTTCTATTCATTTTGATTTTAATATTGGAAGTTTTTATTAAAAAAATTATTTTTAACTCCACAACAATAAAAACAATTATGAAAGCAACTTTCTTTCTTTATACAATAACAATTATCTTGACGTTAAATTCCAAATTACAATAATAAAAAGTTTTCATACTGAACTCTAAATATCATGTCGTAAAAGAAAACTCTGAATCTTACCCCCACAAAATAACCAATATATTTGTTTTTTCTCTTTTTCAGTTTGTTTTTCCCTAATTTATTTATTTTGTAGTTTTTTTCTTCCTTTATATTTCTCAACAGAGTCATTTTCTATTGACATTTTCTTTTGTTGTTTTTGTTTATTTTTGAACTCCTCATTTTTCTTAAGTCTGTATTTTAATATTCCTTAGAATTTGAATATTAAACTTTTTTTCTTCAAATTTTCTCTGTTAAATAGTTTATCATATTTGATATTAAGAAAATATCATATATAGAAATGAAAAAATAATATTTTTTTAATCTTTCGATGAATACATTATCAAATTATTAATTTCTTGATAGTTAAACTTTTTTTAACCACGAAATTTGATATTTTCTTTAAATCAATTAAAAAATATTGATAACATAATTTTAAAGACTATTTCAATAATCAAGATACGAACTTTAGTAGTGGTCATATTATGTGACATAATATTACAAATATGTTTACGCAATAATCCTTAGAAGTATTTTTAGGAACAAAATATTAACTATTGAAACACATTTTATTATAAATTAGTTCAAAATTTTCTTTCTAAATCATGTCAAAACAAGCTTAGCATTTATTATTGTTTGTCAAAGTTAACCAATAGAAACTCTTCATTTTAACACAATTACAAAAATATCCTTATGGGCCCATAACAAAAGTAAAGATATGTACGGATATTTCTAGATTTTCATTTTGACCATTAACTATAAAATTATTATTTTGCCCTTAAATTATGTTAAAATTACTAAAATTCCATTGGCCGTCCTTCTCATGACTCTTCTATATAATAGAAACTATATAATTGAATGCCCGTTCACGACCCAATATAATTATTTATTTATTTTAATTTTAATTTTAAAAAAATTACCTAAATACACATCTTATTTTATCATAATTCTCTAAAATTTTCTAACATTTAAAAAAATTAACAAAAATCGCTTCTTGGATACACCCCTATTATCCTCTCTCGGCCACATCCTTATCCCCTCTGGATACACCCCTCCCCTCTTGGGGACATCCTTATTTCCTCTCATATAGATTCCTCCCTCTCGGATACATCGGTGAGCTATGTTTTCTAAATACCATGTATTGCGACCGATGTATCCGCATGTCTGCTTATGTATCCGAAATTCTTTAATTTTTAGGAATTTTTGTAATTTGTAAAAGATTAGGGATAGAATGTAATTAACTCTTAACACTATGAGATATATGTAATTTTTTCTTTATTTTATGAGACATATATTTCTTTTTAGTCAACTCCAAAAGAATGATGTATTAATATATTTAATAGCATTTTGACTTTAATTATTCATATTATTCTTAGTAAGATTATTTATAGTCATATAAAGATCTAAGGTTTGTTTTAGACCTGAAGTTTTAAAGTGTCTTTTTTTTTAAAAAAAAAATCCATGTTAAAGTCAAATAAACATTACATTAATCGAAACGGATTGAGTACAAACTTAAGATTAATTTTCTATTTAGAAAATTTAAGTTTTTGTATCTATTTTGCCTTTTAACATAATTTAAAATGAAAATACTAAAGTTTTTCACAATCATTTTTTATAGTATTTTTTATTAATATTCTGCCGGTCATAACCAAAATTTTAACAAAAATAAAGTATAAAGTAACTTAATTTTGAAATTCAAGTATTGATATCAATTGAGAAAACACTTATTGTCAAGTTATAAAGCATTCATAATCTAACATTCGCACTAGGATGATGTAGATCTCATTGAGATTTTTTTTATCACCATTGATATTTTTTTGAATATTTCATGAATCTGTTGAATATTCGAGATGTTTCCTTAAGATAATATAATACCTTTTATATAGGCATAATAGTGTAGCCTCAAAAAATCTTAACGGAAATCAAACACGTCCTGTAGAGTCTCAAAAAATTACAATGTCTAGATACATATTATTAAAATAAAAAACCAAGCATACACGTTTTAATTAATTAATGATTAAATGTGTTAAGGTATATCATATAAACAAAAGAAATTGGAATTTTTAACTAATTGAGTGCCCAAAACTCAAAAAGTACTAATTGATAAATTTCCAATTTTTATTTTTTTGTGATATACCTTAACACATTTTTATTTATTCTAATTTTTGTTTTTGTGATATACCTCGACATTTTTGTTTATTCGAATTACATACACCATTTATATTCCAAAATTTATTTTTAGTTACATTAGGAAAATGTGATTTAGTTGGTGCATCAACACTACCATTTTCTCGACAATTCAAAAAAATAAAATGTTAAAAGAGCTATTCGAATTATAATCATACTACCATTATAGTTACAGTTACTATAATTCACTAGTTTGATCAATAAATCTGTGTAGACTTTATGTTGAGTTGCTTATTGTTATTTTCTTTCATTTAATATTATTTTGAATTTCAGACTTTGATGTATTTTTCTTAGAGGAGTGCATTTGTAAATTTTAGTCTTTTGTGACTCGTTAAACTTGATCTTTGATCATGATTTATCTTTTGTTGTATTTCTAAAGCTATTTTCTACATTATTTTTATTAAACTTATTTAATCACATTAGGTTTTATCACATTTGATAATTGTATTTTGATTTTCTTGATGATTAGCGTCTTCGTAACTTTAAAAAAATTTAGATAGTGACAATGTAACTAAATTTCATTCGGTAAGATAGGTCATATAGTCGAGGTTATTCAAAGCTCAAAGGGAGAGGCATATATGACTTAGAAAAGATTTAATAGTAAAGGAGCAAAGTTAGTCTTCCTCATATGAATGCAACAAAATCCAGTAACTTTGACATAAATCTTTTGTTTGTGTTATAAATTTATTTATTATTTATAATAATTTATTAAGAAACTAATAAATTTATTTTCCAAAATATATAAATTCAAAATTTTAATATCATCTTTAGTAATTAGTATTGTATAAAACATGTCAAGTTTAAGAGGATCTCGAGATATTCCGCCTAAATAGAAGACAAGAATCAACATAAATTACATAGAATTTGAATAATATTAAAAATTTAAAATTTGATAATCTATATACTATCACTATTATCTTGGTAGGTACACAATGGGCACAAAATAGTTACTCTATGTCATTTTTTTGGCAAGTAACTCAATATTACATGAGTACTATAGACTTATTTGAATAAACGCCATAATTCTATTTATATTTTTGTAGCAATTAATTAAAATATACAGATTTACTAGGCTTATTATCCTCAGCTCATTTATATTTTATAGCAAGTTATTTTTAAAATACAGATTTACTAGCCTTATATGAATTAATATCATAAGTTCATTTGTACTTTTTAGCAAGTAATTTATAAATTACAGATTTACTAGTCTTATATGAATTAATACCATAATTTCACATCTTCCTTTAGGCCCTATATAAGGTTCTAAATGGTATCCACAATTCATACTTTCATATCATACAAAAGCTCAAAAGTGAATAAAACATGAAGAGTTTCATAATGCCTTTTCTTTTCGCTATGACAATTTTTTTCACTTTGTTTAACCATTCACTAGGTATATATTTTTTTCCTTCTATGCATATGGAATTATTGTATCTATAATCATGTGTTCAAATATTTATTTTCATCATTCATCTTTTTAATCATATCATTTAATATGTAATCTTCTCATTATTTTGTATCGGGTGATCCTAAATTTTGCCCAGGAACTTTTACAGCTAATGACGTATGTGCTAATATTGATTGTGGAATTCTAGCTCTATCTCATTGGCCAGCAAGTTCGATGCCTCATAGTTGTACTTGTGTTGCTTCAGAAAGTAATCAAAGTCTTTGTACCTGTCAAATTGTTTGTTAAGCAAAATAATGCAATAAAAGTGGTTATTATTGATTTTGATTGAGTAATTATACATGTCTATTGAATGATTGAGAATTAACAAAAACATAAGTTCTCATATATATATATATATATATATATATATACTAGTTTAACGACACGTGCATTGCACGTGTGTATCGTATATTTAGTATACAATGTTGTAAAATAGAATTAATATTACTAAATTAAAGCTTTTTAGTAAATAATTGTAATTGAAAGAAATAGGAAAAGTGTTTTAAAAGATTAATACAAATTGACATAGAGGTACTTGTATTTTGAGATCAAAATGACCAGATATCATTGTAACATTTCAAAATATATTCAAAGTTTAAATGTGGGGAGAAAGTGACATTTCTTTAGTAGTATTTTTACTTCACTCAATTTTGTAAGCAAATCTAACCAACAAAATTATAAAAATATATCAATACAAAAAATGTCACCTATAGTCTTTCCTCTTGAGGTTATGAACATAAATGATGGACACCATTTAAGTACAATTTTTATGTTATATGTTCAAACATGAAATTTAGTATGTGCTTGACACTAATAAGGATTACCATAAATATTTCCATAGTTTATCTTTATATGCAATCTATCTTTATAAAATATTATTACTCAATTAATAATATATACCAAACCATATATGAAACGATAAATTATTACAATTTGTATGACATGATGATATTATGAACAATATGTGATAACTCTCTTATATTGCTAATGTTGTAATATACTAAATGGGCATGGTCCGTGGCCCGTGCTAAACATTTTTATTTTTGATCGGCAATTAATTTAAGATGTTATGCATAGTTATATTTTGATGAAGGATAGCTATAAAAAAAAATAGAAGAAGAAATGAAAATAGAACACATGGAGAAACATGAAGTTAAAAGTGCATAGCTTATATGTTATATCCTAATATGGTTAACGCTAACAAATTCTTTATATGTAAAGTGTCTAATGTCTAACAAATATATTATAAAATAATACAGTACTTTAGTTTACACTAAAGAACACCTTTTTAGATAGAATAGGCATTCCAAATATCAATAGAAAACAATAAATACAAACTAACACAAACAAATTACGAATAAAACTACTCATATAATATTCAGATAGAGACAATCAACTCAGATCACTAAAACTCTGTAGTTGTCCATCTTCCTATTTCCTCCTAATATACATATGATATATCTCATCAGTAATATGAAACTTTGGGGTTTCAACAGGAAGAGACATATGACATTGAAAAATCCACATGAGGCCATAATACTCTTGTTCAACCATTTTATAAAGTACTCCTTTGTCCCAATTTATGTGACTTACTTTCCTTTTTAGTCAGTCGCAAAAAGATTGACACATTTCTATATTAAGTAATAATTTAACTATAAAATGTCTATTTTACCCTTAATAAAATGATTTACAGCCACACAAATTTCTATCATTTTGGACCACAAGTTTTAAAAGTCTCCATTTCTTTCTTAAATTTCGTATCGAGTCAAACTACCTCACATAAAATGGGACGGAGGGAGTAACATATTTTAACATAACTTTCATAATATGAAAATAAGTATGGTGAGCCTTTTAAATCAAGTTTCTCTAAGATAAATTTTCTTGTAAGGAGAACCTCCACAACAATTCACCTTTATAAGATCCATTTTAAGTAAGTTTATGGAGCTCGGAGGTTACTCTCTAGCATTGTAGAGAAGTTCAGGGTTATCTATTCCACGTACTTTCAACCGTTTGTAATGAAAAAGTTAGACTTTAGCATGTCAAACAATTATTTTTCTTTTTCTTGAAAGAAATAAATTTAAGAAGCACCAAAGCAAAATCATGAGAATCATAAAACTGAACTTGATAGTTACGCATCATTGAGAATTTTTTTTTAAAATAGTTATCTTAAATAGTTGTGTTTACCTTCTTTCTATTTATTTCATGTGTTGCTTCTCTTTTGATTTCTTCTTTCTCTTAAGAGTTCTATTTATCAAAAGGAACAATAGAAGAACCGCGTTGAATTAACTATTTATAGTGGGTTTCCTAAAGCAAGAGGGATAGCGATAAAAACTTATAACAATTCCCAATGAAGTAATAATAAATTACTAGGCTCATAAAATGCACAATCTGCAATAGTAAAGGACATTATGTCTTGGGGGTAACAGAGAATTACAGAAGAAGGTCCGGTGTGGATAAGACTTTTCTTTGCTAAAAGAGTTTTCAATACAATTTAAAGAGAGTAGTTTGAAGTTGGGCTGTTTAGATAAAGAAAGTCTAATCTGGATTTTGGAAGGATAGTTTGGTCTTTTTCATACCCAGTTATTTTATTTTGTTTTTAGGAGTTTAATTAGGGTCAAATCTGAATTAGATCAGTTTTACGCATTTACCAAAACACGCTAGAGCTTGGAGAAAAGAGAAAAGAGGAGAAAAGAGAAGAAAGGTTCAAAATTCGTCAAGATCGTGCAATTTTGGTTGTGGATTTCGCCAAGAATTCAATCCTACGAGGTATTTGAGATCACATAGCGTTGGGTTAGTTCACCCACGCGTCAATCATGATTCAATTCAGCGTAAATATTGTGTTCTTTTGAAAGAAAATACTATGAGTTCTTGATGAAATTCGTTTGAGTTCATGTGGGTTCTTGTTGTTGAAGTTTCTTGAGTTTTATTTATAAAATTAGGTTTGATTTCGAGTAGAATCTTACATATATTGATGATATAGCCGATTCTAAGTGCTTGGGGAAAGAACCAATTGAATTTAGAGGGTTTAGAGTTGAAAAACGAAGAAGAAAAATCGGGGAATTTCTGGGCAGGGGCTTGGGGCGTCGCGCCTCTTAGAGCGCCCCACTTCAGAGTCTAAAGTTTGGGCTCCGGGGCGCCGCGCCACTCAGAGCGCCCCAACCCAGACTCTGAAGTTTGGGCTCTGGCGCCCTGCGCCTCTCAGAGCGCCAGGGACGCTAGTCTTTATACCTTTTCCCACTTCTTTCCGTACTAGTTCCCTAGCAACGTACCTATGTTTTCTAGTCGATTTCTACACTCTAAGGTACGTCTAAACATCATGAAATCATCCATAAACATGAGATCATGAACCTTTAATCCATAATTCAATTCAAGGAAAGTAAGATTCAAGTCAAGAGAAGTTCATAGAGTTCTCCAAAAGTCTTTTACAAACGTTTTAACTTTGTTTTAAGACTTGAGTTTGGAGTTGAGTAAAGAGAAAGAGTAAAGTTCATTTCTTCAAAAGATTATACGGGAACTAATTATTCCCAAGAGTTGAAATATTTTCACATTTAAACAAGAAGGGAAACACCAATTCCCAAGAGAGCTTTTAAGCTAGTTTTTGAGTAATTATCTCAAATCACATAAATAGTTTTGTTTTTAAACATATGAGCTGAGTATATTTTGGGAGTAGTATTGAGCACCGATATGGGGATGAGTTCATAATAACTCAAGTCTCCATAAACCATTTAGCCATCATGGGTAGAAAAGATCATACTTTTTAGATGATTTCTTAGTGCTTTTTAGCATAGACTAGTGGATCCACTTAGTTGAGATGTTCTATATCACGGCAAGGTATAAGACAGTTCTGGCAGCATGGGCGAGACGTTGTATCATCACTTTAGCTCATAATAGTGATTGTCGGTTAGAGAAACTCCCACAGTATTATATTACCTTATTATATGAGTAAACTGAATTGTTATTGTATCTCTTTAATACATTGAGTTATCACCTACTATTTTAAATGCTTTGTATAGACTGCACCTTTATTGTTGTTTTTACTTTGCATATGAGTTGAGTATTCATGAGTTGAATAAATCTAAGATAAGTGTTCTTTTAGATTTTCTTTCAAGTGTATGTCATGTTTAGTTTTCCCCTCGCATGCTCGTACATTCAATGTACTAATTCCATTTGGCCTGCATCTTTTAATGATGCAGATACAGGTAACCAGGATCAGCATCCAGTGTCTCGTTGATCTAGTTGAGCACTCAGAGTCAGTTGGTGAGCTTCCTTGCTTTCCGGAGGATCCTTTATTATCTTGTTTTAGTATTTCAGTTGTTAGGATGATCGGGGGTCTTGTACCGACATCCCTCATTGTTTTAGAGGCTTCATAGACAAGTAGTTATAATTCTTTAGTCTTTCCGTTTTCAGTTGTATACGTTAAGACTTGAGTTACCATTTTGGCTAGTCTAATATTTCTTTAAGATATTGGATGAGTTGTCCTTTGAGACTGTTTCCTGTTATTTAAGTCTTTCGCTATAAGTTAAGCCAGACCAAGGATTCGCTTGGCGCCATCAATGGTTCTCGAGTGTCAGTCCCGCCCAGGATGTAGGCTCGAGGCGTGACACCCTTTATGCAATGTTCAGAAGCTACATCTATTATTTCCTTCAAAAGATCATGCAACTTTTGCTCTTTCTTATAGTGTTATCTAACTTTTAATGTAAATGATCAAAGAAGATTATTGTGACATGGTCATCAAAAATATTACTGTGATATGAAGCATTTGATAGTTTTTGCATTATTCTACCTTTTTAAAAAAAAATCTTATATGTATAATTTTTTTGTTGACATCCCATTCCAACTTTACGTGTCTTCTATTTCTTAAAGCTGACATAATTTACATTCCTGCTTTACATCTAAATATTATAATTTCTTAGTGCCACGATTGTAATAATTTCCATTGTACAGCTGCTTCGTCAATAATATCGTATTTGTGAACATTTCTAAATATGCAAAATGTAACTTTAAGAAATAGAGGATCATGATATGTGTGCTTTTCTCCATTTACTTTTTATTTATTTATTTATTTACAACTTTCCAACTCCCCGTTTACTCTTATTTCTTTTTCACATAAAATGAAATGTATTAATTGAAAAATTTATATAAGAGAAACTAACGACTCTTAGTTTGAGCTAACACAAAATAACTTGTGTTATGTAGTAACAATATATTTATTCTCATTTGTTTTAGGTCACATATGCAAATGGATGTTGGATTCACATGACAATGGAAAAAAAAATCACTTATCAAGAGATGACCAACCTCACCAATCATAACAACACTACATAGTAGGAGCCTTTGAAATCGTAGGCTCTCATAATTCTCAACAATAATATCATGTGGTTAAAGCTAAAATTATTGCAGGTAATAACAGAAAATGCACATTAACTTACTTGCGAATTTGGAACGTTGAGGCAACAAATAGAAGTTGAATATCTAACATAGCATCTTTGCTAGTTCATTCTCCCTAGTTCCTATCAATGGATCTCACTAGCGAGCGAGACTATAACATTCATATGAGAATCCATCTTTTTTTCAGTAACCAAAAATCACAAAATAAGGAAGATATTTCTTGTTATTGATAACATAAGCATAGTCAAGATTGTGAGGGAAGAAGCAAATCTAAATCACATTATTTTTCAATCATATCAATTCAAAAGTTAGGGAAAAGAACCAAATGTCAACTGTAGGTAGTTACTAAGACTCGTCTTTTCTAATTTTCTTAAGGTATAGATAGTTTGAGTTTCAGCTTGCGCGCTGGAAGATTCAATTACGACAATTGTTGTTTTTATTTCCTCCACGAGTAGCAGCTTGTTCAAATTCCTTTGACAAATATTGGCTATCCCTCAACAACGTCGTGGGACTCTTTCCACTGCTCTTTTAGAATCTACATCTTCTCACATTGCGTCATCTGATTCCTCCAACGTCTTAACCACCCTATAAACTCATTTCCATAAATCTTCACTCTATGGTATAGGTAGTACAAATATTTGAAGTTTTCTATCCGAATGTGTATAATGTATCAGCATATTTTAATAATTTCATGTAGTTTTATGTCAATCAATACTCATAGAGTCAATTGGAAAGCTCCTTCCAGTAAGGATTACTTGAGATTGCTTAGCCCTTAGTTATTTAGATGAAAGAACAATACTTTTCAATTAGAAATAAAGTCTAATAAAGATAGAAAACCTGTAGAATAAACTCACTAAAATACAACTTTAACGTTTAATTAATTTAAAATGAAAGAAAGAAAATCCTTAGAATATCAACTATGAATACATGTAGAAAGAATATATGTTCAAAAGACATATCAAATAAAAAAAGATACGGATGGAGAAAAGAATAAATTTATGGCGAAAAATGAAGTACCTCAAATCCTTATGATTAGGAGGAAAAGAACATATGCAACAAATCCTAACAGCTCTCTCCTCCTTGATGAATTTTGCAAAAGTCGTATGCGGAATATCACAATGGGCAAAAAGCTTAAAACTTGCAAAAGAATCCCAAATAAGAACGAAATTCGGAGTGTCCAAAAGTTTGTACCCAAATTGACATGCATGTAGGAATTCATTAAGAGACAATCCAAGAGGACAAAGACTAGAAGATTCCACCACCGGAAAACGCCTACACCTAATGGCTTCCCATCAAGTATGTCCCTCAAGAGAATAAAGAGAGAACATTCCTCTACTGGAGAAAATGAAAAAGAGAATTTCAGATTGGACAAGAAAATTGTTGTCCTCCGGAGGTCGACTAAGGCTTATTAAACATGTTCTAGTCTTCCTATGCACATGTGAAAGTTTTTTTCCTGAATTAGCCCGCCCACACTTCGGCTACTAATAATGGGACAAGACGTCACTACTATATAGGATATGTTACCCTCTCTCAGGTGAGTGCAGTGAAGGACTCTCGCCTCATCCGCCCGTTTGACTTATAGCATCATCGACTTGCTTTTCAATCAAAGCGATTTCATAACCATAAATAAAGACCTCTGTTTCGGGATCAGTCCCGTCCTTAGATGTAGTAGTCAATCAGTGGGACATTCAAAGAAGCTATGCACCTTCACAAAATGTTAATGAAAGAAAGCCCTTTCATCCTAATATCATCTACTGAAAAGGGGCCCGGGCGTAGCACGTTCTTTTTTGGTACACATAGGCTATTACAGACACATAAAAAAAAACTTTTCAAAGTGCGGAACCCCAGAATTGAATCATTGTAGAAGAAAGGTATAAGGTTTGGGAACCAGAACATGATTAAGCCTTTAAGAATGCAGATGAGTGTTTTTTGTTAGCTCCGCACCTCAAAGAGAAAGTTCCATAATGAAATGGTTTATAGATAGAAGGGAGAATGCCGATGACACGAAAAAACATACTCCCTTTCATTGAAGTGAAGCGACTTCGTTCATTCCCGAGTCACCTTTCTCTGGCTTATTACCGGCAGTCTGTTCAGGGTTCCAAACTCAACGATGGAAACTAAACACGAGGGTTATGCTCTTTGCGGGACTTAACTCAACACCTTACGACACGAGCTGACGGCAGCTATGCACCACCTGTGTTTGCGTTCTCGAAGGCACCCCTCTCTTTAAATAGATTCGCGGCATTTCAAGCCCTGATAAGGTTCTTCACTTTGCATTGAATTAAACCACATGCTCCACCGCTTGTGCGGGCCCCCACACTACTAAAAAATTGCCAAAAAGAGACGGAAAAAAGCTACGGAAAAGCGACGCAGTCAATCTCGTCGCGTTTTTTTTTTTGAAGAATGTAACGCCATCCGTTGCTTTAATTAATTTTTAATTTTTAATTTCTTTAGAATCTTGAAAAGTGACGGACAATGAGACGCCGTCCGTCGCTTTTTGGAAATAAAATTTTAAAAAATCCAGAAAAGCGATGAACTAAAGAACCCTGTCCGTTGCTTTTCTGGGTTTAAAAAAAAAAAAAAACAGAAAAGCGACGGACAAAACCACCCTGTCCGTCGCTTTTTCTGCATTTTTTTTTACAGAAGAAACTGCCAATTTCTGTTGCCCACCTGCAAAAGCAATTCAGTTCAATTCAGCCCCAACCAAACACAAAACATTATAAAGAAGCTACACAAAATATAAAACAACAAACTTAAGTTCACATTCAAAAATATCTAAATCACAATTTAAAGACTTATAAAGTCTTTCAAAATTAGTTTCAAAATTACAAATAGTTCATAAAGACTATATTTTATCAACATTTCTAAAGTTCAACCTAATAATTAGTTCATAAATTCTATAAATCAAGATTCCTATAGTTCACAACCTAAAGTTTAAAATCCTACAATAATTCAAGATTTCTAAAGTTCACAACTTAAAGTTCTAAAATTCCACAATAATTCAAGATTTCTAAAGTTCACAACCTAAACTTCTAAAATCCTACAATAATTCAAGATTTCTGAAGTTCACAACCTAAAACTCTAAAATCCTACAAAAATTCAAGTTCTCTAAAGTTCACAACTTAAAATTCTAAAATCCTACAAAAATTCAAGTTCTCTAAAATTCACAACTTAAAAGTTCTAATAGTCTACTATAATTGAAGATTACTAACGTTTCAGAACCTAAAGTTCTAAAATCCTACAAAAATTCAAGTTCTCTAAAGTTCACAACTTAAAGTTCTAAAATCCTACAATAATTCAAGATTTCTAACGCTCACAACCTTATAAAGTTCTAAATACTATAAAAATTCAAGTTCTCTAAAGTTCACAAATTTAAGTTCTAAAATCCCACCATAATTCAAGTTTTCTAATGTTCACAACCTAAAGTTCTAAAATCCTACAATAATTCAAGTTTTCTAAAGTTCACAACTTAAAATTCTAAATTCCTACAAAGATTCAAGTTCTCTAAAATTTACAACTTAAAGTTCTAAAATTCTACAATAATTCAAGATTTCTAACGTTTCATAACCTAAAGTTCATACAAAAATTCAAGTTCTGTAAAGTTCACAACTTAAAGTTCTAACATCCTACAAAAATTCAAGTTCTCTAAAGTTTACAACTTAAAGTTCTAAAATCCTACAATAATTCAACATTTCTAACGCTCACAACCTTATAAAGTCTAAAATCCTACAAAAATTCAAGTTCTCTAAAGTTCACAACTTTAAGTTCTAAAATCCTACAATAATTCAAGATTTCTAAAGTTCACAACCTAAAATTCTAAAATCCTACAATAATTCAAGTTCTCTAAAGTTCACAACTTAAAGTTCTAAAATCCTACAAAAATTCAAGTTCTCTAAAATTCTCAACTTAAAGTTCTAATATTCTACAATAATTCAAGATTTCTAACGTTTCACAACCTAAAGTTCTAAAATCCTACAAAAGTTCAAGTTATCTAAAGTTCACAACTTAAAGTTCTAAAATCCTACAATAATTCAAGATTTCTAACGATCACAACCTTATAAAGTTCTAAAATCCTACAAAAATTCAAGTTCTCTAAAGTTCACAACTTTAAGTTCTAAAATCCTACAATAATTCAAGATTTCTAAAGTTCACAACCTAAAATTCTAAAATCCTACAATAATTCAAGTTCTCTAAAGTTCACAACTTAAAGTTCTAAAATCCTACAAAAATTCAAGTTCTCTAAAATTCTCAACTTAAAGTTCTAATATTCTACAATAATTCAAGATTTCTAACGTTTCACAACCTAAAGTTCTAAAATCCTACAAAAGTTCAAGTTATCTAAAGTTCACAACTTAAAGTTCTAAAATCCTACAATAATTCAAGATTTCTAACGATCACAACCTTATAAAGTTCTAAAATCCTACAAAAATTCAAGTTCTCTAAAGTTCACAACTTTAAGTTCTAAAATCCTACAATAATTCAAGATTTCTAAAGTTTACAACCTAAAGTTCTAAAATCATAAAATAATTCAAGATTTCTAAAGTTCACAACCTAGTTAAAGTTCTAAAATCCTACAAAAATTCAAGTTCTAATTAAATTCAATAATTCATATCCAATTTCTAAAATTAGTTATATATAAACTTCTAATCCAAG
>JAJOOS010004526.1:0-19440 GCA_029582725.1 Solanum chiquidenum
TATATATATATATATATATATCCAAAGCCTGAGAATTTATAATTTTGAAGGCATTCTTGTCATTTCTATGATCATATACATGTATCGCTAATACCATGTATCATTATCCACATTGAATTCCATTTACTATAATGTCCATTGCAGCATAGATAATATATGGTTTATTAATTAGTGGATTGAAAATGCCAACAAAAAATTATACTATATATGTCGAGTAGTAGTATTATTTCCAAGTAAAACATCAAACCAATCTAAAGATCCAAAAAATAGAAAATAAACACCACATATTAAATCAATTTTAAATCATTCATCTAGTGACCTACTCATCAAAAACTATCCTCCATAACTTTTAATAATTTCTAGTTCCTCTAACTTTATTCTATTTTTTTTGTTTCCAGTCACGACATCTAAGCCTGTTTAGTTCCATCTCCTTGAGTTTCAATTGGAATGCTAGGGGTCATACAAAATGCGTATAAGTAGTGGTTTAAAACTGATAACACAACAATAGTGATATGTGTAGCCAATAGGAGCATAAACATGACTGATCTACCACAAACGCAAGCTGGCAGCCCATACAACAAAATGAATGCAAGTATTTACCTATTTCAGAGAAAACATCATTAACATTAGATGCAGTTTTTGCAGATGTTTCCATGAAGAACAGACCATTCTCCTCCGCATATGTTTGTGCTTCCTGAAAAAGAAATAATACCATATCAGTACTGGTGTATTTCAGTGAAAAATCTGTTTTTCGGAATACCAGTTCTGACATAATGCTAATTGAGCAAGAACTTTTGAGATCTTCTGGATGCACATTTAAGTAATTGAATAGATAACACGAAATCTCATAGATACAAGCCTATATTTGTAAAATGGGTCACTGACATAAAAAATTGACTCACTAACCAACTGAACTTTAGACCACGATATTATTTTTAACTATCCACCTAGTTTATGAGAAAAAAAATCCAATGATTTTTTAATGTTTTCTTCTACAGTTGCATCCAAAATGCCGGTTAGGACATAGCTAGGTTAGGAACTGCAAAAGAGTTTAGTCCCCAAGGGCATGACCTAACAGTTGAAAAGTACAATCTTGGAAACCGATCCCAGTAGAAAGAACACTATGTGAGTTCTACCCAAATACCTAAACTTTAGTTGGTATACTTACCCAGTACCCATGCTGGTAAGAAATATAGATAAAACCCAAATAACTAGTCAAGGTGCACAATTATCCCTAGGCCACCTAAATCCCAATCTAGTTTGGGGTTGACTAATTGAATCCCCATTATACATATTGTTCCATTTGAACACATTCCATCCGAATAACCAATAATGTAGGTTCTCTAACATTAGAAATTCTCTACTGACATACAAATCTCACTCAATGAAGTGTTATCCAAAACCATCATTCATCATGATACAAAATAAAGATATCACAAATACGGATCTTCAGCATTAAATATAAAACTTAAAATCAAAGCAAAATCAAGCTAGAATAGTGAGCAGGCAGAGATATTTCAGTTAAGAATCTAGAACAATGCCAAACTACAGTTAAAAAAATGAAACAAGAGGAAATATTCTAATGAAAATGCAGAATTGGATGGGAAGCAGAACTGCTCAACTCTAACAAACCCCAAGACTTTTCAACAAGTTCCTATAGGAAAATATCAATGCATGTTTAAATTATTATCTGTGCGCCAAGATTTAACCACTTTCACCAAATTTGTTTTTCTTTTTGATAACTGAGAAATCTCCGATAGTCAGTGGTCACACGGTTCGAAACTCAGTGGATAATGGGTCCACCCCTCTACTTTTCTCCACTTATATACCAGGTTTTTGTCCATTAATCACATGTTGCACTCTTACCACTAGACCAAATTAGGGTGCATCTCTTGGGGTCTGAAGGGTTGATAAGAAGGGTGCTCCACTATTGGTTTTTAAAACAAAAAGAATTACTGGGTATGTTGTTGTTGTTGCACAAAAAACATTGCAAATTATACCTTAAACTCTCCTTGTGCTTTATACTTAACATCCTTGATGTATTGGAATTGTTCATATTTTTTCCTTGTGATTATTGGCAACTTCCAGCCAAAAAGAGCCTTGTTCTCTTCTTGTGAGTTGGAGAGAGAAGTTGGAAAAGTATCCACATAGATGAATAACCTATTCCTGAACAACAGCAGCCCTCTCTGCCGCTACTAAACACTCTATCCCAGAAAAAGGTTGCCCAATATTCCCTTCTCTTCCCCTTCGCTGTCCATATATAAGTACAATTGCAACTCTCTTTAGCATTCTGAGAAAAGGAACAATAACTACAACAAAACAGTGCGATAATCGGAAACAACCACTCTACCTCCCAATGTATGCGGCCATGCGGGTAAGGTCGGCATACACTCTACCCTCCCAGACCCCTTGTGGATTTAAACTGGGTATGTTATTGTTGTTGTTCCTCTTCAGCCATCCAACACAACTTTCTCCCTGCCCCCAATAATTCCCACTTTTTCATCTTCGCTTCTTACAGGTCCCTGAAGATTTCATCCACCCCCCAATTGCCAAAGAGTACTCCTAATAAAAATTTCCTATATATACATGCATCCTTCATTTACTTCAACATATCTATGTCAAAGAGGTATGATATGAGTACGGTACTTACAGAAGATTCTTTAAAAGACGCTAAGCTCCACCTCCATCCCCAAAAAAAATAAAAGGAAAACATGTACCTTTAGTCCTTTACTGAATACTTACACAGTTCCATATAGGGTTACCAGTAGCAGTCAGTGTAACATCGGTCTACCTTCCTTCCCTGAGTTCTTTGTTTTTTTCTTTATTTTATCTTTGCTTTGCTAGGTGGTTTATTTCTTATCGTTTCTTTTCTTTTCTTACTTTAATTTCATATTGTGTTTCCAGTAACATTTTCCCACTCATTCATATGGATTATAGTACTTTTTTTGGTGAGGTTTCTGACATTAGGTGGTTGAATCTATGAAAGATGCGCAGTCCAATACAAAATGGAAATAAAATTAGCATAAGAAAATTGCAAGTATAATATGTGCTTACTTCAAAATTAGAAATTTAGAATCAACAACCAAGAAATACTGACATTTTAATTGAGCCAAACAAGAAATTTATTTTCATTTCAGACTAGGATCTAAGGGTAGGGAATTAAATTGCTCCCTCTGAATCCAGTTCAAGGGGATTCTTATTGAGGCACCAGCACTTACGCACAATTAGCACACTTAAACTGCATCTGTATCTGGTATCCAAGGCAATTGGACAGGTCAGAACCATCACTCCATCACTCCATTTTCATGCTCAGTTAATGAGCTTCAGATCATTGCTATACATGACATCTCTGCCACTACAATGATAAATCCCGAAGAACCTAAGCTATTATATCCTTAAAAAAATCAAGTACAACGCAATTTAGTTGTTATGCACACTAGCATGCAAATGAGGATATCAATGTTTTATCCTTGAAAATGAAGTTACTCGATACCGCTTTAGAACAAAAGATCCATTAATCCTGAAATGAAAAGGAACTATTTTGGGATATATTACACTTCTATATTAAAAAGTGATCAAATCAATTAAAATAATAAAATTCAGTTTTCGTTCTTTATTCCATGGTGCAATTAAAGATTGCACATCAATATTTTTTCATCAACTCTAACTGACTGAGAGAGTGAGTGGCGGCCAGGACCCAATTGTTTAAAAAAGCAACCCAAAAAAAGAAAGGGTCAGTGGGAAAGGGAGAAAAGAAACATAAAAGAGCAGGCCAACATGAAGCTTTAAGCATGTGTGTCTTGTTAATTTTAATGACCAGTTTTACTTTTCAAGTATGGTCAGTAACATGAGAAGGAGAAAATCACACCAGATACCTCAACCCCTTAGGGTACAGCTTCTAAACCCTGAATATTATTAGATTCAACTGGTCATCTCAGGCTTGTAGTTGAAACTATCACTCACCCAACTCTTAGATAATTGGGCAGGTTACAACATCATATGCCTAAATTGACAGCCTAGCCAGACCTTTTGTTTTGTGGTACTTCAGTACATCACTAACTATAGCATGGAAAACTGTGATTAGTTAGAGGAATAAAATGCACTAACCTCAGCAGCCACTTTTCTTGCATCTAACAAATCTGCCTTATTTCCAGCAAGTGCCATCACCATATTTGGATTACCTGGGGCAAGTGTGAGATAGAAAAAAGTAAGATATACGAACAGGCAACATGTTTCATTGAAAGAACATTGATGTATGCATCACATGAGAAAAGGAACCAGTGCTTAGTTCCTTTGATATGGCCAAGCATCATTGTGTGACAACATTCAAGTTCAGACACACCCATGGGTGAAGCACTATTCCAATCCATCCCCTCATTTTACCCACCAATTCAGAGCCAAAAGTTAAGAGAGTTTTTCAGCATTTTTTGGCCATCAAACTTTATCGTAATTCAAGCAGCTGAAACTCTCCCTAATTATACATCACCTAATTCTTACATCAATTGAAGTTAGGAACATTTAAATACAGCCTTACAATAATGAGTCTTAAGATGTCAAAGGTACCTTGTGCTTGAAGCTCCTGAACCCATTTTTTTGCTCTATCAAATGATGCCTATCAATAACGATTTGAGAATCTTAGTTACCAAAGCTAACATGCTAGCACCTACTGGAAGCAGTACAGAGAGAATTATAAGGATTTGATAGAATCTGGTTAAAAAACTTACTTGATTTGTTATATCATAAACAATTATAGCAGCTGCAGCTCCTCTGTAATACATTGGAGCTAGACTGTGGTATCTCTCTTGGCCTGCTGTATCCCATATTTCAAATTTTACAGTTGCATCATTTACTGCTACTGTTTGGGAGAAAAATGCAGCACCTATGGTTGATTCCTACATATAACATAAGCAAGTTACGCCAAGTCTCAAGGTCCCAATTTTAAAAATTGAAGGTCAGAATTCAGAAACCATTCAGCTTCACATATCAATGGCAAACTAAGCACCTACCTGAAATTCAATAAATTGTCCTTTAACAAAACGCAGAACTAGACTAGACTTTCCAGCTCCAACATCTCCAAGGAGCACCTAAAACCAAAAGACACTTCATTAGCTTATCAGTGCCAGGGTCAACACATCAAGATCATAAACTTGCAGTTTAGAAAAAACTACTACATCATTAGAATAATCCTTTGTTTTATCAGGACCACATCATTAGAATAAATGAAACAATGATCCTCTAGTGTAAAGTGTATTTATTGAAACAGAACACCAAACATTAAAAGATGGAAGCAGTAAATGGGGAAAAGGAGCACAGAAAAATTGAAATTCAAGATTGGAAGTACTAATCAATAATCATAGTACGAATAACATGGATTATCATGAACAATAGGTACGCACTTGAAGAAGTAAAAGAGGATTCCAAGTCATGGCAAAAGTAAGTATAATTTATTCCAAACAAGCAACACTTCCACAACATAGCTCCAGAACATAGCATCAGCAAATAATAACAAAGTGAAAGATCAAATTTAGTAAATTAGAGTACAAATAAACAAACTTTATCAGCAAGGCAAGATTTTGAGAAAGAAAAAAAAAACATATCTAATAATTACATATAAAAAACAAAGCACGATAAATCATTCAAATTGAGGAACTTTTTGTGATCAAACCCAAAATCCAAAATAAACAAAATACTATAGGTCATGAGTTATGATTCTGTAGAATTAAAGAGGACCCAGATCAGAGATAGCAAAAAGAAAGAATCTTTATGAAATTTAAGCTAAACCCATAAGCAGAATTGATAAATCAAAGATGAGAAGGAAGCACACCAATTTGGCGTTCATATTCTTGTTTCCACTGGTCGCCATAGCTGTAATTGATCAAAATTGGGAAAGAGGAGAGTGATTATTTGGAGATTTAGCGATTGTTTCAATTAGGGTTCTGATCAGAATTTAGACTTCACAAAGACGGAAGAGGAAGAAGAGAGGTTGACGTCAAGAAATTGCAAAAAATAAAAGGGACACTCAACCAAAGTTGTTTCTCTCTCTTGTTGATGAATGATGATGAAAAAAAGATTCTTTTTATTTTATCTCGAAATTTCCTCATTTTTTTTATTCGTTTGAATTTTTCTATAAATAAGAAAAAATAATGTTAATTTGCTACGTATTTTTCCACCATCCATCCACCTTTCCTCTTTTTCTCATCTCATCAATAAATGGAAAAAAAAAAGTATAGGAAGGTTTGAACGTAAGATATAATGGAAGCTTAGTAGGTAGTTGTGTGATTTACCTAATATTTTTATGTGAAAGAGACATGAAAGTCTCCCTTTTTTCCCCTTCTTATTGGTAATAAATATAGTATAGTACTTTTTTTTACTTTGTATTTTTTGTTAATTATTGCTTTATTAGTTGTATTTTGCCTTTTAACTTGTTTTGTTTCATTAGTTGTGTTTATTTTGTCATTTTAATATTGTTAATCTTTTAAATTGCTTTGGTAGTTCTAATAATATAATGTGTCATTGTATGATGAGGGTCTACCAATAATAGAGCATCTATCCCTATAAAGGTAGAAAACGAGATTTTGTTTGATATAAACATTGGTCATACATAAATAAAACTTGATAAATGGGGTAGAATTAAAAATAAACTTCCCTTTTTTATTCTTTTGGAGTAATAAGACAATGACTTACCTACTACCACTTTGACTTCTATTACAACTTCTGCTTAGTGTCGGCAATTGACCAATAATTATTCAAGCAATAAGTACGAAAAAAATAAACTGAAAATTGTAGTAATAAAAACAAACAATAATATATCCAACATAAAGCATATGGAGTTAAAATTAAAGGAGAGTAATGCAGGTGGTTTTGCCTGTCCCAACTAATGAGGTATGTTCTGGTACTATACACAGATAGGGAAAAAGCAAGAGTTTGTGTTATATCTCCAGTAACAAAGGGGGGTTGGCTGCTAAGTGACTCGAATAAGTAATACAACCATGACAAAGACTAATGTCATGACAAAGATCAAAAGCCACTGGAAGCATGTAGTCTTGAAACTCCGAGAATAGACGTCCATAGCTCTGGAAGTTGCATGCCCTGTACTTGCCAGACTATGCTCAACTGCTTTCTCAGTTGAATCGACTATCTGCATCCACATTGTATATGACAATTATGAGGACATAGTACAGTTTTTTGTTTCTTTTTCGCACTGAATTAGTAAAGAATCCTCAAACATGTAGTAATATCAGAGATAGACTAATAAATTGGAAACGGCAAAATCATTCTCAAAGCAAAAACTGTTTGAGGAAGTTCCCAACAATTTATTTAAGCAAAGTGAAATGAAACAAAAAAAAAACTTACTTTCTCAGTATTTTTGATGGATTGATTCATCATGAGACTGCTCTCTTTGAGCTGCCGTGCCAAAACAACCATTTCATCAGTCAAATCCTCCTGAAGTTTCCTGCAAAAGATGACAACATCTGATAGTTTATCAAGTAGACTCTACCTAACAGCTAACTAACCTCACCCCTCTCTGAGAAAAATAAATATTGCACAAATAAGTGATTACTTTCTCTGGTTACTTTTCCTCCTACAATGAAAAACACTGGACAAACATATGGCAGCCATGAGTCGGTCTAGGATTTATCTTACAGTCTCTAAAATTAAAACGGAACTTAATTTTGAATTCTACAGATGAAGTCTAAACTATAGGAGGAAACAACAACCTTTGTGCGCTAATGTTCATCGATATACCATAATTTGCATCAACAACCTTCCCCACAATGCGTCATCTTCTTGGTTCTATCTTCACAACCGTTTCCAACTCCCACATTCCACACACACACACCTTTTCCTCTCTTTTTTCAGTATTAACACAACTTTTTGACTTGTGGTTGTCTTCCCATGCAATGTTCTTTCTTCTTTTGTCCAAATATTTCAAAAATTTATCAGGCACTAGAAACAAAGACATAAAGTAGGGTGGACTGATGTCTAACTCTAATCAACTGTTTATGAGTTAATCTTCCCCACATTGACAAATATTTTTTCTTTCAATTTACAAACCTTTTTCAAACTTTTCCTGTACTTCAATAGAATTATGCTTTTCTCCTAAAGGGAGCTCCGAATACATTGAATTCTCCTACTTCCAGATATATTTGCAAGTGTTAGCTTATAATCCATACTACTAATAGGATACATCATACATTGCTTAGGTTTATATTCAAACCTGAAACAACTTTCATAGCCAAATCGACCACCTCAAGGAACATCATATGTAGGGGTGTGCATCGGTCGGTTCGGTTCGGTTTTATATATTATCGGTTCGGTTTATCGGTTTTCGGTTTTTAAATATGCTAACCCAATAACAAACCAATAAGATATTCTTTATCGGTTTTCGGTTTTCGGTTTTCGGTTTATCGGTTTTTGGCCGTTATCGGTTTACCCAATAAGAAAATGTCCGTAAAATATTATATGACTTCCCACTTCTCTAAATGCTTTGATATAGTGAAACAAGAAAGATAATGACAAATTGCATCAATAAGAGAAAATATAGTATGAAGGCTATAATTACATGTCACTGCCAAAACATCGTATGAAATTTTTATGTTAATCAAATTACGGACCTTTACAAACTTGCAAATGCTACAACCTACAATTACAAACTAAAACTAAAATCAAATAGTCCAACAAGACTAAAACTAAAACTAAAATTAAATAGCTACAATTGTGAACCCTTACTTTAGTCTTCAGATTTTGAGGAAACAGTAAAGACTAGTAAAGCGGCCTAATGTGAAGTGGGTAGAGTACTAATAATTTGATATAGTTATAGTGTCTAGTTGTATATTAAATTATTAATATTTAATAATTAGAAAGGGTAAAATAGTCAATTATTACCGTCTTATTGGGTTATCGGTTTACCCAATAACCCAATAGTAAAAACCGATACCGAACCAATAACCCTCAAAATCCATCTCTTTAAGCAAAACCGAACTTAACAGAGAAACACAATAGTTTATCCAACTCCTCGATTTCTATCAAAATCAATCTCTTTAAGCAAAACCAACCACTTCACATGGCCACTTCTCTACATCTAATTTACAACGGACACCTACTTTTCATTGTCTTCTTCTTCAGTCCAACTTCTCATTAGCAACTAAGTTGATCTTATTATCTGCCTCCATTCACAAAAGCATAGTGACATCGAACTACTTTAGTAAATATTAACTTCGACCTTACAAATACCTATGTTAGTATGTTATCCATGAGAATACTCCCATAAATCTTTTTGAGTTTTTTTCTTCTTTTTTTTTTTTTTTTTTTGGGGGGGGGCGGTTTAGAGTATTCCTACACTGTTCTGCTTATAATTAACTAGATCAACTACACCATAAGACCAGATATCTATTACACCTTTTTATTAGATGACGCATACCTACTACACAGTTGGTCGTTAAAGAATGAGAAAAGTCTCACATTGGTGGATAATGAGATGGCTGGACTCCTTATAAGGCTTCGGCAATCCTCCTCCCTTTGAGCTAGCTTTTGGGGTGTGAATTAGGCCTAAGACCTAATTTAACATGGTATCAGAACAGGGCCCATCTCACCCAATGTTGGGGCCCCCCAAAATCAAAATTGCCCACGCACCACTGGGCGTGAGGTGGGGTGTTAAAGAATGACAAAAGTCCCACATTGGTGGATAATGAGATGGGTGAACTCCTTATAAGGCTTGGGTAATCCTCCTCCCTTTGAGCTAACTTTTGGGGTGTGAGTTAGGACTAAGACCTAATTTAACAAGTCACACATGGCAAGCTGTACCTTCTCAGGAACAGATACACATTGGGAAAGCCTTGGTGGAACAGAAGTCAACGAACAAAAAAACTGTCTATAAATATTAATACAGATAAGAAGTACAGATAGAGCACCTGTGCTTCTCAATATGTGTCCGTGCAGCATCATCCAGTTTGACTGCAGCTGATGATTGATCAGAATCAATGGCATCTTGAGATCTCTCCTCATTGTTTGAATGGACCCTATTTCATTCAAAGAACAACGGTCAAGAGAGAGAATTATAAAATGACACATTGCAATGGCTAAAATGCAGGTACCCAAATCTTCTTCTCAATCCTTCAGAAGCAGAATTCACACTTTCTTCTGCTTTAGGAGTTCCACTGCTGGAAGTCTCAGCCACAGGTTCCTCGGGTGT
The DNA here is from genome assembly GCA_029582725.1 of Solanum chiquidenum. Lineage (NCBI taxonomy): Eukaryota > Viridiplantae > Streptophyta > Magnoliopsida > Solanales > Solanaceae > Solanum > Solanum chiquidenum. Next base: position 10,193 of record JAJOOS010004526.1, read on the forward strand.
ATGCTCATCAGACTGGATGTGGTTGAAGATAATTTATTTGTTAATCATATAAATAGAAGCAAAAATATTTTCAAATAACTACCAGCAGATGTCTATAATAAGTTGAAAGGTGACTCCAGAAGAGAAGACTGAACCACGTTCAAAATCATCAAAAGAACAGAGGTATGGCAGCAGAAGTAACAGTAAGGATAATGAAGTCTGAAATGCTGAGCGCTATAGAATAAAATTCAAGTACAGTCTATTTGATAAAAAATAAAAAATGGCAGCTCTTTCATATTCCATCAAAATCAGTAAAATACCTCAATATGATATGTTTTCATATAAGAAAGCAAGGTGAATCTGAATGGTAAATCACAACAAATGACACTAGCACGTGCATACCATGGGCACAGCTAACTTGGCAGCAACAGCTTCAATGTTCTCAGCATATTCATTCACCTTGGCTTTTGAAACCCTATATTGGGAGACAACGTGAAAATTGAACACACATCAGGAAGAAAGCATCTAGTAAATTTTATTTTATTTTTTTTAAAAAGAGATCCAATAAGAACATACACCCTCAAGCAAAGTATTTCAAGCATTAAATCAATCTATATTAGCTTTTTTAATACAGGAAAACTCTCATGAGTAGTTTATAGAAGTTCAAAACGTTCTCCTCATACAGTAAAGAAAAAATTTAGAGTTGTTAGAAGTATATGGCTGAAGTTCTATTCTAAAACACAGGAAGACAATAATTCTTTTTATGTCATCCCTGGTCATTTCACGGATAACAAAAGCAGAAAAATGCAGAAAATAACTGCTAACACACACCACCAAACGGTCTGCATAGAGCATCATAACTTCCTCCATAGAAGGAGATAAAATAGACTAGTCATACTGTCAGGTTGCGATTTTTTCATTATAGGCAGGATATTAGTCCACTCTACAAAAAATATAACTAAAATATGTCCAATTTAGAGGAGGGTAGGCAGAGTTGAGATCAAAGGAGGGTGAGTTTCCATCTAACCGACCATGATAAGGGGTTTCCACTTTATTGATTAGGTAGAGTGAAAAGGCTAGGAAGCATACATTTAAATTTAAATGATAATTCAAACTAAACAAACAGAAGGCAGGGACTTTATAAACAAACAGTCACAGATAGTAAGGAAGCCAACAATCTGGAAGTTTTTGTAGCAGCATGTAGTTTTCTGTTCTCTTCAAATTATCTAATTGGAAAAGAACAAAGAATATAGACCTTGGTAATCCATCAGAATTCCTCTCGTCAGCCAATTGCTCCAGTAGTTCCCGCAAAGTGGCAACATACTGTGAAAGATGTAACAAAAGGAAATAGTAAATGCATATATACCCTAGAAGAAAAAATTCAGATGACAAAAATTGTACAAGCAATTGCCTATGCATGATTTTCTGAAAAGCTTTTCATAGAAAGTAGAAACAACCTATGCCGCAAGTTGCAGCTGTGAGAACAGAAAATTATCAACTTTCACATATAACAACTACATCAGAAAACATACAATGGAAAAGGAGCAGATCAGCTTCTTGAAACAGAGGCTCCATCAGAGACATAAAAAAAAACAGTTGATGCATGTTTGTTCAGAAGATTAGGGAAGACAGGGAGGTATTACTATGACTCTATCTCTCATCCTACATCTGATTAAAAAACTTCAGTAGGTGGACGAGCCTTCCTGAGCCCTGTTCATCCTAGATATGGTGATATTGCAGTACTACTAATTTTAATCACCATATTGAGATCAGAAAAGTACTTTTGCTCCAAAAAATATATTTGACAGGTAAATGTGTTGAAGGCATGCAAGTGAGGTACAACATTGTATACAAAATTTGTATTGCAAAGCCCAAAAAGATGTATCCTTAGAGAATGCAAGTACTCTGTATGCACTGAAGTCCCAATACTAAAGCCATAGAACACTATCATTTTCCATTATAGTTTTACTCAATAATAAACTAAAATAGGAGAGTATATTCAACAAGGGACAGAGTTGACCATTAGCCTCTCTGTCCATCAAAGGCACAATGGTTCATCTTTTCCCAAACAGTCCATATAAAATTACTTGAGGAAAGACCCACTTAATCAGCCCAAATAGGATGAAGATACATAGCCTTTTTTATGGATGAACTCGTACTGGTATCAGAACAGTGGAAATCCTCGTTACCCTTCATTCTGTTGGTGAATCAACAGAGCTACCAGTTCACTTGAAGCTGCTCGAATATATAAAGCTTCCAAAATAGAAAGAAGACTTCCTTAAATGCTTACGGTTCACACAGATTATATGAGCTCCATTAAATAGCACAATTCATAAGTTCTTCAAAACCTCTAGCAAAATAATAGGCAAGAGGAAGAGAAAACAAAAAGATATCGAAAAGCATATAGCCATCAAACTACTGCTAGTCAATACCTATAAGGTTCATTTACACAGGCCAAGTGTTTCAAAGTTAGCATCTCTAAGCATATCCTGAAAGTCCAAGAAATGAGCCTCTTAAGTCTTAATACCCAGGAAATCAAGACTACCAGATGTCTTGTTTTGTGTAACTATAACATGTGATTTAGGTAAAGCACAACTTTTCCAAATTAGATAACCAGATATACCCACACTCGAAGACTGAAAAATGAAATGAAATTACAATCCAGATAAACCCACACTCAGACTGAAAAATGAAACTAAATTACAAAAACCAATATTAGAGTGTAGGCATGTTACAGTAACAGAAAGATTAAGCCTTTAAGGATTAGAATCATCTATTCAAGAATATAATAACTTCATTTATATCTATAAAAAAAAAAAGCACAATCAAATCAATGAACTGATAAATTCACCATGTTCACGACAAGTCTCACATACATGCAAACCCAAGCCATATGGAAGAATGAAAAGAAAAATAAACAAACACAATTATCAATTCTCTAAAGTGTTGAACTTGAATGACCTGTGCATACATGTATAAGCTTTGCTTGATTTTGCTGCTGTGGTGCAGTTACAAGTAACCTCTTCAAGTTCACTTCAGTTTTGCTCAACCCCATGACACCCTCTAGGGAACTTGCTGTCAATAGCTGATCAAGAAAATCAAATCTTTCCGAACTTGTCTGTAATCTAGCAAAAAATGTAGAACAATATGCAAATTTTCTACTCATTACATCAGATTATGTTTCTTCTTTATTATAGAATTTCCATCTAGCTCTATCATGCACTTCTAGCATATTCTTCACATCTTAAGACCATGAACTAACGAAGTGTACATAGTCCTAGTTTAAACGTTCATATTTCCTACTTCAATTGCTTAATAATCACATATTCAAAATATTTGTAATTCAAAACAAACTAATAATTGACGCAGATTAATGGAGTAATCAACTTCACTACATAATAAATGCACCATGATCCAATCAAACAAAAAGGTCCACTTGAATGCATACTATAACCAACTCAGGAACTAGTCACTTTAGTAAACAAATATCCCTTTTTGAAATAATTATAGTCACATAAGTTAATTTATTCATCTCTCTAAAGCAACATGAAAACTACTAAGATAGCACTGTCATACCCCATTTTTAACCATAAAAGATTAGATTTACGTTTTAAGTTCCAAAAGGGTTTTCTAGATTGAAAGTGACAAAAAATGTGTTTCAAAAGGGATTCATTTTTAAAATCGGAGCCGCCACTTCACATTGGATTTTGGGGTGCCAAGTCACTTTAATAAACAAATATCCCTTTTTAAACAAGTTTAACTCAAATAGACTGGTCAATGACAGATTCTAGTTAAGAAATTCTATTTAACGAGAGGAAGGTGTGAGACACTCCTGGAGTCTCGTTGTTTTAGCACGGTCGCTTTAGTTGACTTGTATTTGGCTTGTATTGACTCAAATAGTAACTCATTTGGAAAAACTCAAAGAGATGCAATCACGGGCACCAAAAATGGGTTCAAAACAATATCTAAATGATTACAAACCGAAATGAAAGTACCTATCTTAGTATCCTACGCTACATGTCCATGAACAGCCTTCCTCCTTTACAAATATTCTTCGGGGCATTTTCCCGGGAAATAAGTACATTAATTTATTGAAAGCAAATAAAGACACATGCAATTAAACAGACCTAGAATTGCCTACCAACCCAAACACTATCTATCATCCGTAACAACCCAAAACTCCTTTAACTTGTTGAAACCCGAATTCAATATTTAGCAACACCCACGGTACGATCAATTCCATGAACCTGAGCTCAAACACTTTATTTAGTTTCAGATTACTTCCTACAACCCCTTTACTTCGACTAACAACAAATACATTTAAAATCTACATTCAATATCAATCCAAAATTTAACAGTGATAAGAACACTACATGAAGAAATATCACAGAAGAATCAAAGGCAAACATTTCAATTCGTAACACATAGATCTATTAAAATCCAAGCACTAATTAAATACTATAGGATTAAAAATGAACCTTCTGTATAGCTGAAATTCCTTTCCAAAATTGAATGAGCCGACACAGCAAAATGAACGAAGACCCAACAACAATGAAGCTGAGTATATGCAATGCCAAGGACCAGGACCTGAAACCTTGACCGGACGACTAAACCTCGATCGGAACTTCAAACCATACAATCGAACCAACTCCTATGTCAAACCGATACCATCGAGAGTTTACCCCGTCGTAATCGGATTACCAGGGAAGAAGTTCTAATGGATGATTTCAGATGAAGCTCACGTCGTTAATCGGATTCCCAGAGAATCAAGTTTGTTCACTCTGTTTCTGTTTCTGTATCCGTTTTTTCCCCCAAAAAATTTGTGCTGCTCCTCCCTTCGAGTATGAATTTTGTTGTAAAATTTAAAATGATAATCTTTTATTTACAAAATATAAATGGATATAATACGGTGAATTAAAATATTTGGTAAGATTGAGTAAGAACTGAGAAAATTTTGATAGTTTTCATAATTTGTGGGTTTCTATGTTTATGAAAAAGGTAAGTTAAGAAACCCAAATTATATGACCAATCAAATTTCAACTTCATATCAATTTGATTTCATATTGCATGTCCAATATATTTCAAATCATGATAGGCTATAACTTATAAGTATGATACAGGTATGGAAAACTTTTAAACTTGAGTTTGATAATTTGATTTTAAAAAATACTATATTATTATAAGAGGAACTTTCGCATATAGTCAATTAAAAATAACCTAATTACACTTCATAGTTATAGTTTGCTAATTATAATTTATAGCTACATGTTATAAAGAGGAGATTAGCGAGCGAGACTGGGAGAGGGAGGAGAGAGGCGAGCGAGAGAGGGCACAGGGTGGGAGAGAGGTGAATTGTATATATATATCAGTTAGATAATTGTACACTATACATATGTATTTGTATATTCTAACGAGCGAGATTAGGAGAGGGAGGAGAGAGGCGAGCAAGATTGGGAGAGGGAGGAGAGATGCAATAATTTGTATAATTCGCACCTCGTTTGTATAATTCGCATGTACGTTTGTATAATTCACGTGTTTTTGTATAATTGAATAATATAAAGTCTGGAATTATACAAATATGATCAAACTCGAAATAACAAATTGGTACAAACATAAACATATGAACTTTAAACAATTATACAAATTACATTATATAAATTATATTATACAAAATCTGAAAACTACACATTTATACAAACTTTAAAAAGTTATACATAAAAAGATTGAAATATATGTGATGACAAAACTGAAAAACCAAAGGAAATCATCGTCATATACAAATACAAACCATCGTATTCAAATACAAATCAAACAAAAAATTGTTAGTTGCGAATTATACATATACAAACGTGGCTAATTATACAAACTGAAGGTCAATCCACGTAATTAATGGTTAATGTTAGTCGCGAGTGGTAATTATAGAAACTATAGCTATGATAAGTAATTAAGTTGTATAAATTTGCTTAACCGCGTAATTTTCCCTTATTATAATACCAAATTAAAACTTGTGATTTTAAATATATTAGTAATATTTATGTGGTTATTTAATTCTTCTTTTAAATAAACTTTCCATCACAAATTTTATTTTTTATTTTTGTAAAAGCAAAAATTGAATAGATTGATAAATCAAATAAAAAAATGCTATCAATTTATTGCGATCGGGTTATTGAGTTAACGAGTTGTTAATGATTTTATAAAAAAATTATCGAGTTATCATTCGATTTTTTATTTTTCAATTTTGGGCAATTGGGAAACTGGTAACTCATTAAGACTATAATAATTTACTATTTACCCTACATAAATACTAAATATTATTTTCAGTACCTTATTGGTTGCCTTATCTAGGGCTACTCAAAACCGATAATTCGAACCGAAAAAAGTTAGTGGTTTATCAGTATTTGGTTATTGGTTTCGCAGTTTTGATAATTGTTTTGATTCTTTTTCTTATCGGGTTATCGGTTTTTAACGGATTGAGGTTTTTCTTAACGGGTTAATCGATAACCCCCGATAGTAAATTAAATAATTATATTTATACCATTTTGTATATAAAGTCTTTGACTTAGTGTTTGGTTTCCTGGTTGTCTCAAACACTTGGTTATTCTACAATGTAAAAATGTTTGCTTTTGAGCAAGATGTAACTTGTGAACTCATGTGCATGGTTCATTTGGTTTGTCACCTTGTTTCTAAGTGATTTTCAATGTTTTTTGTGTCAAATCTTAACGGTTAAACCGATAACGATAAAAAACCGATAAACCAATAACCAATAAGCCAATATCTTAATGGTTCGATAATGGTTTATGTCACGCCCCGAGCCTACACCCTGAGCGGGACTGGCACTCGAAGACCATTGTTGGCCCCAAGCGAACCCTTGGCCTAACTTACTTAACTCAACGGAAGACTTAAAACATTAATACAAGGATTGAAATGCTAACTAACTCAACTATCTGGAACTGAAATCAAAATGTTTTAAAAGTAAACATTTAACTTAGCCAAAATGGCAACTCAAATCTGAACATAAGTCAATAACAAAATCATGACAAATGAACTAACATCTGACTAACTATCTATGAAGCCTCTAAAACTGAGATGGATGTCGGGACAGGCCCACGACATCCTAATGAACTAATACTCAAACTGAAAGCAATGTAAAGGAGTCATCTAGAATGCAAAAAGGCTCACCAACAGACTCTGAACTGCTCACTGGATCAACGAATGTGCCGAATGTCGATCCTGGTTACCTACGTCTGCATCATAAGACGATGCAGGCCAACTGGAATCAGTACATTGAATGTACGAGTATGCGAGTTGAAATGCTAAACAACATAGGCTCGAAAGAGATTATGAAAGAAACACTTACCTTGGCTCTTCTCAACTCCTGAATGCTTAAATAAACTCATTTCATTATAAAGTAGTTTAAAACAAGTGCAATATAAAGAAAAATTGTTTAAAACATGTTGTCAATTCATAATCATAATATAATAAAAAAACAAACCATGCTCCCTCTCAAAGTATACTTGTGCAATGCATAAATGAAGTCGCATAGCCCCATTCACACTAAGCAGAACCCCTTGAGGAACCATGCTACTATTGATGTGGGAGTTTCTCTAATCGACAACCATCACTTAAGAACTATAGTGATGATACAATGATTTACCTCACGCTGCCAAGGTCGTCCTATACCCTGCAAAAGATGTAGGACCTAAATGACTTAGTGGATCCACTAATCTATGCGAAAATGATTCATCTAAAATGTATGACCCTTTTCTACCCATGATAGCTACATGGTTTATAGAAACTTGAGTTAATATGAATTCGCATCCCCATATCGGTGCTCAATACTACTCCCAAAAATATACTTAGCTTATATGTTTTAAAAAGCAACTTCTTTCTTTGGTTTGAGATAATTACTCAAAACTTAGCTTAAAAGATCTCTTGGAATCGATATTCCCTTTTCTTGTTCAAATGTGAAAACATTTTTATAAACTTCTCTGGGAATACTTAGTTCCCTAATAGCTCTTTGAGAAATGAACTCAACTCTTACTCTTTGCTTAACTTGAAAACTTGAGTCTTAAAATGAATTTAAAACATTGTTAAAGACTCTTGAAAACTTTAAGAAACTTTGCTTTGACTTACTCCTTAACTTCTAGACTTGACTCTTAACTTCTTTGACTTTGATCCTAACTTTCCTTGAATTGAATTATGAATTCAAGGTTCATGATCTCATGTTTATGGATGATTTCATGACGTTTAGATGTACCTTAGAGTGTTGGAATCAACGTAGAAACATATGTACATTGCTAAGAAACAAGTACGAAGAGGTGGGGAATGAATGGGGAGAAGTGGCGTCCCTGGCACTCTGAGAGGCGTGGGGCGCCAGCCCTCAACATTCAGGGACTGGTCTGGGGGGCGCTGGCTGGCGCGTCACCCCAAGGGTGAAGATTCAGCCAGCGCGACGCCCCACCCCTATCCCTAGGTGTTTGACGACTTTTCTCCTTCGTTCTTCATCTATAAACCCTCTAAACTTCCATAGTTCTTTCCCCAAACACTTAGGTAATTAGTACTCTCAACTTACAACAGATCTAACTCGAAAATCCATCCGAAAACACTAATCAAATCAACACGAAACTTCAACAACACAATCAATCAAGAACTTAACAATGTCCTTCAAGAACTTCACTTCTTAACATGTAATCAACCCAAAATCGCTGAATTGAAATAAGTTGGTGTGTGGGTGAACTAACCCATCACTAAAAGATCTCACATACCTTGTAGGGATCACCCCCGAAGAATTCCACTCGAACCGCTTGGATGATCTTGGCGAATTCTTAACTTTTTTGCCCGTTCTTTCTTCTTTTCTCTCTTCTCCAAGCCCTAAGCGTATTCTAATTTTCCAAAACTGAATTAAGTTATGTTTTTTTTTACCCCTAAAAAATGAATTAGGAATTTAATTAGAGAAAAGACTAGTTTGCCCTTCCTTAAATCCGGATTTGGACTTTCCTTAATCCAACAACCCAACTTCTGAATGGCATAACACACTCATACGATATCAAAATCACGCAAACTCAGCGGCGTTGAAAAGATCTTCCCAAGAGATTTCCAACCACATCAAGAAGTACTCCTAACTCATCTTGAGCTAGGAGTTATGGTCGTTTGAAAATTACCAAAACTCATTTTTCTAACTTAGACAAATTTTCTAGATTTTTCTTATTCTTTCCAAAAATAAGTATTTTCAGATTTTTAAACTTTTTCTAGTCGTTTCTAGGTGCGAG
>JAJOOS010004529.1:0-75885 GCA_029582725.1 Solanum chiquidenum
CCACTATGAGCCTAAGTGGTGATACAATGTCTTGCCCACGCTGCCAGAACTGTCTTATACTTTGCCGTCATATAGAACGCTTAACTAAGTGGATCCACTAGTCTATGCTAAAAGCATCTTAAGGAGTCATCTAAAAAGTATGATCCTTTACTACCCATGATGGCTACATGGTTTATGGAAACGTGAGTTATCTGAACTCAAGCTTGTCCCCATATCGGTGCTCAATACTACTCCCAAAATATACTTTAGCTCATATGTTTGTAAAAACAAAAACTCTTTCTTTGGTTTGAGATAATTACTCAAAAACTTAGCTTAAAATCTCTCTTGGAATGTGAGATCCTTTTGAGTGAACACATGTTGTAAACTATGATTATCGGTAAACACTTCACACTTGATCCCGTAGAGATAATGCCGCCAGATCTTAAGAGCAAACACTACCGCTGCCAACTCCAAATCATGTATTGGATAATTCCTCTCATGCACCTTTAATTGACGCGATGCAGATGCTATATCATTCTTATCCTGCATCAACACAGCACCCAAACCAGAATGTGAAGCATCATAATAAACAGTACAATATTTACCTTCTACCGGTAATGTTAGAATAGGTGCGGTGGTCAAGAGAGTCTTGAGCTTTTGGAAGCTCTCGTCACATTTTTCAGTCCACTCAAATGGTACCTCCTTTTTGGTCAAATTTGTTAAGTGTGTGGCAATGGAAGCAAAATTCTTCACAAATCTACAATAATAACTGGCAAGCCCCACAAAACTCCTGATTTTAGTCACAGAACTTGGTTGAACCTAATTCCTAACCGCTTCAATCTTTTGGGGATCTACCATTACCCCTTCTTTCAAAATTACATGACCCAAAAATGCAACCGAAGTCAACCAGAATTTACACTTAGAAAATTTCGCATACGACATTTGTTTCCCAAGAACCCCCAGAACAATGCGAAGATGGTTGGCATGCTCCTCCTCACTTTTTGAATAGACCAAAATATCGTCAATGAAGACTATAACAAACAAATCAAGGAATGGTTTAAACACCCCACTCATCAAACTCGTGAAAGTTGCAGGCGCATTAGTCAAACCAAAAGACATAATTAGAAACTCATAGTGCCCATAGCGGATTCTGAACGCCGTCTTGGGCACATCCTCAGGACTAATTTTCAACTGATGGTAGCCAGACCTTAGATCAATCTTAGAGAAAACTAATGCATCTTGCATTTGGTCAAAAAGATCATCTATTCGAGGCAAAGGGTACTTGTTTCGAATGGTGACCCTATTCAATTGCCGGTAATCTATACATATTCTCATACTACCATTCATTTACTTAACAAACAAAAGTGGAGCATCCTATGGGGAAGCACTAGGATGAATAAATCCCTTATCAAGAAGCTCTTGGATTTGAGCCTTAAGATCTCTTAATTCCGCCAGAGCTATGCGATATGGAGGGATAGAAATGGGACGAGTACCAGGTTCTAAATCAATGCAGAAGTCTATATCTCTATTCGGAGGCATACCAGGTAAATCATTAGGAAACACTTCTCTAAATTCTGACACCACATGAATAGACTCAATAGATGGAGACTTAACCTCAACATCCCAAATATGAGCCAAATAAGCTAAATAACTCTGCTCTACCAGTTTACTAACCCGAATGGAGGATATGATCGTAGCTTGCTTAGGCTTCTACACCCCTTCCCACTCTAACTTTTCCCTTCTCAGAATTTTTAGAGTTACAGACTTAGTATTACAATTAAGCACTGCATAATAGGGGGACAACCAAGTCATGCCTAAGATTATATCAAAGCCAGTCATAACTAAAATCATCAAATTATCCCAAGTCTGAAAAACCCTTAAACAAAATAGGACAAGCACGATAGACATGGGTGACTATGACAGACTTTCCAACTGGGGTAGAAACATGGATTGCGCGGACTCCATCATACGTGGGTGGGGACAATCTCTCCTTATATGCCCAGGTTCACCACAGTTGTAACATGTACGATCAAAAGATGGTTTGCTGCCTTCCAAAGGTGCGACTCCCTGGCTATCCTGAATAAAATTATGAGGTGGAGTTCCCGATTAATTACATGTAGAAGCGGGCATAGCGGATTGAATTATCCTTGCTGCAAGTGTTGGCCTCCCTAACCCCTTGGAGTAAGAACCTTGAAAGCTACCCGAGTTGTTGGCCCTTTTAGCCAATGCCTTAGCATGAGCGTCTCGCCTCACCCCCTCTACTTTCTTCACAAAGTCTATTACCTCATTAAAGCTCCCCCCTGCAAGGTTCATATGAACAGATAATACCTGCAACTTAGAATTTAGTACCCTAATAAATAAATAGATCCTCCCCCCCTTTGTAATCACCAATTGCGTAGCATATCTAGACAAAGCATGGAACTTGGCCTCATAAGCAGCCACAGACATACCACCTTGCTCCAAATCCATTAACTCATCCTTCTTGGGATCTCTCAAAGTCCTAGGCACATATTTCTCTAAAAATAGAGCATGAAACTGGGTCCAAGAGAGTGGGGGTAAAGTTGAAGATCTGCACTCCACATAAGCTCTCCACCATTTCTTAGCCTCACCTTGAAGTTGAAAAGTCATGAACTCAACCCCATGCTGATGCAAAATTCCCAACTTATGAAGCCTCTCATAGCAGACTAAAATAAACTCATAAGCATCCTCACTCTCAGAACCAAAAATACAAAAGGCTTTAGCTTCATAAACTTAGTCAACATTTCATGTTCATTACCAGTCATAACATAACCCAACAAAGGACGGAAGAAAGTATCTTTACCTCCAGTTCCACCCATCTTGGGCGCAGTGATAGCAACAGGGGGATTGGCAGGAGCTTGAGTTGCTTGAACAGAGGGAAGCACTCCAGGACCAACCAACCCTTTCAAGAATGACATGATCTATTGAGCTAACACTAGGTCCAAAGGAGGAATACATGTAGTCTTAGCCTGCACCTTTTCCTATTTCCCAACATTCTTCTCATCCTCAACCTCTATGTTCTCCTCTATCTCATCATGGTGCGCAGGAGGGGCCTCATTTCTGGGAGCATCTCCGATCGATACTCCACCCTAGTAGGTGTTGCCCTTCCTCGGCCTCTACCCCTAGCTCCTCCTCTACCCCTGCCTCGACCGCTACCTCTCGCTGCAGATTCCTTAGCTGGAGCATTGACGGGAGCTATGGGTCTGACGCCATTGAATCTAGTGTTAACCATTTGCGGACACAAGAGTGAATGAGGTTAGATACTAATTTGAATCGCCAGATACCAATTGGAATCAAGTTATAGCACGAAAGAAGACAAGAGAAAGTAGAGAGATTTCCTAAAGTCCTATAGCCTCTCGAAGAAAAGTACAAACGTCTTTGTACCATTCTGTAAGACTCTACTAGACATGTTTTGGTACATCGAGATCAACAAGCCTAGGCTCTGATACCAACTTTGTCATGACCCAGACCGTCGTAATTGGCACCCACACTAACCCTCTGGTGGGAGAACCATTAATACTAATTAGCTAACCAACTTTAATCTAAATACTAAGGCATTTAAGTTACGGAAGCAAGTTACATGCTAAGGAAAGAAATAGGGAGTTCTCATAAACTCCAAATCAAAAGTCTAACAACTAAACAAATGCGGAAATACTACCTAGAACCTGAAAGTCAATGTACCAAAACTCTTAACAAGATCCATAAGTCTAACAAGAAGGGTTACAACCCCAAACTAATGTTCTAACACCTAACTAGAAAAAGCTAAGTCTGAAATGTGGACACAGACAGAAAGAGAACTCATGGCAGCCCAGAAGAACTGGCTCACCCTTGAATTCGAACAATGATCACTAATCTTCTAAGCGAGGTCTGTCAATAGCCGCCTGAAGATGCCATGTACTCAACAAAGAAAGAGCAAGTGCAGTATCAGTACACAACCACAGTGTACTGGTAGGATAACGCGACTATCCCATTAATTGAAACATACATAAGTCAATACCGCAATACAATAACATGCATACACCGAACATATACAATATCATCAACATTTACGAACAATGAACAGTTTCACAATTCTCAAATCTCACAGTTATATCAAATCATTGGTCCTCTCAAGGAACCCAAACCCAAACTGTTAGCATACCGGAATGTGGTACCCGATCCAATGATTATGTTAGACGTGGCAACCGATCCCATAATTATGCCGGAACGTGGCAACCAGTCCAAGTTAGTGTGTCGGAACGTAACACCCAATCCATTCAACAAGCCACCAACACAAACACAAGTATATTTTCACAATCATACAAGCAAGTCATGATTTCATGACATTCATCATTCATATATCCTCATTTACAATTAATGTGATCAATAATGAAGTATTCACATACATACATGTGTCATAATGAAGCAAGAACAAACATACATCACACAACCATAAAATCACAACCATCACCTACCTCAAACAAAGCTTGAATCCCCTAAGAAACTTGATTCTTCCTTTTTCGGATTCATTCCACTTGTTCTTGGTCTACCAATAATTAATATAACACGGGAATCAATAAACAATAACTAATTACCCTAATTACCAATAATCCTATCAACCCTAGATCATACCCATAATCATCATAACCAGATTAGGGCTTTTTCCACCATAATTCTCATATCAAAACTCTTCCCCATCGATAATTACCCATTAAATTACGTTCTACGAATCAAAAAATGGATTCATGGAGTGAAAATCTTACCTTTAGCCTCAAGAATGGTGGAAAACTGTGAAGAAAATCCCTGGGTTCGTTCCTTAGCTCTCAATTTTAAAAATTATAGAATAAAATGTTTTTGGACTTTATTTCCGACTTAAGTCGCGATTGGACCGCCACAACGGTCCTCACCAGCTACAGCGGCCCCGCCTTGGCAGCCAAAATCCCACCTCAGCAGCTTGCATGGAGACATAGAGCTAAATAAAGAATTTTGAAACCCCATTTCACCACACACCTTCAACCAACGACACTCAGAAACTACCCATTCACGCTAAGGTCAATTCCGAGAGTTCTACTCGCCTGAATTCAATTTCGTAAAGTCATACAAGTTCTTTAACGTCTTAGCTATCTACTCATGTGATCAAATTCATAATTAGATCACCCAATTTCTACCAGATTTCCTAGACCTCACAGACTCCTATTTCGTCCAAATCTGAACTAGGTTGGGAAATCTCAAGTTACTATGAAAAAGTGTTTCGGTCCAAAAAATTTCCCCGTTGGCTTTTTTATAACGACGGGAACATGTCGTTACAGTCATTCCCTGCCTCGTGCGCCAATCTTGTCCCTCCCAAATCCCCTCTAGGCTAAGTCTCTCTTATTGTGCACCCTAGTTACATCATATGTACTTGAAACTAGTGGTGGATGTAGCCATCAACAATGTGTTCATCCAACCTACATATATTTATGTGTGTTGTGTACGAGTCCAACAAAATGTCAACAAAATTTAAATGAACACATTATTTTGAAGTGTATCGAGTTCAACTCTAAGAAATTTAAAGATCAAACTCATAAAATTTAAATTCTAGATCTGTCTGTGCTTATTGTGTCAGACAATGCTAGTTTGCAAATTTGATTAGTAAGATTCCAATCATAAGCTTTAATAATGGAAAGTTGTCTTCAGTTTCCTATTTGATTTAATTAATTAGTCCCACAGATTGAATTTCCAACTCCGAAAGTTGAAAACATAATTAAGTAAATAATTATATATTTTCTCTAACTGATTAAATTTTTAGATGATGAGATAATCACAAATAGAGGTCATGTATTCAAATTTCACCACCAGATATATCAGAAGAAAATTCCACATGCTTGAAACAGAAAAAAAGGATATAATTGAGTAAATTAAAGTATACGCTCTAAATATGATAAATGTACATGTGATTGAGAATTTAGGAGTTAAACCATGCAAATTGTGAACATCTTGAAATACATCATAATAATTTATTTTAATATTTCAAGATATGAAAGTCAAACCTTAATGTTTATG
Organism: Solanum chiquidenum; assembly: GCA_029582725.1. Taxonomy (NCBI): domain Eukaryota; kingdom Viridiplantae; phylum Streptophyta; class Magnoliopsida; order Solanales; family Solanaceae; genus Solanum; species Solanum chiquidenum. The sequence continues at coordinate 6,019 of JAJOOS010004529.1, forward strand.
ATCACTTTTTTACCATTAATGAAGAATTAAATTTAGTTTTTACGAGGCATAAAAGTAAAATATTATGAAATTATTGTTGGGTTTTAAAAGGTTTGAATGGAAAATGAAGGGTTGTGACTATTTTGAAGAGTTGTGACTTTTCTGGAAGGAAACGTGTTAAAATATATTTTCAGAACCAGAAAGTTAAAACTAGTAAAGAAAATATAATATGCAACAAACCATAAACAAGAAGAAACTCGAGCCTTCTGAATGCACAATGCGTCCTTAAGAAAAAATATCCCCTCAGGTACTCGAGGTTAATGGAATATATTCTCCCAGGATAGAACGATCTTACTCACCGGTATATTGGTACCTTAAACCACGGTGTCAGCGAACCACTCAATGGGAGTAAAGTATACTAAAACTTGTTTATGCAGAATAAGAAGAGGTTAAGGAAATCCATTACGCAAAAAATGAGAGGAAACCCTCTATTTATAGACATCAAAGGGTAGTATAAACATGTGCTTATTGTGCCTTATTATAAAGGTCACAGTCCTTTGGAAAAGTGACAACTTTTCCGAAAGATCACAACCCTTCGGAAATGTCGCAACCTTTCAGAAAACTCACAACTCTTCAGAAAAGTCACAACCCTTAAAAAAATCACAACTCTTCAGCAAATACACAATCCTTTCATTTTCCATTCACATCTTTTAAAAGTCAAAAGTAATCCCACAATGTTATACTTTTATACCTCTTAAAAACTAAATTTAATTCCTCATTAATGGAAAAATAATAATAAGCCAGACTTTGATATCTTGATATAGTGAAAGAACTTATCATGATGGATTTCAAGATCTTCACATTTTGCATGGTTTAACTCCTAAATTCTCAATCACATGTACAGATATCTTATTTAGAGAGCGTATAATTTAATTTACTCAATTATATCCTTTTTTCTGTGTCAAGCATGTGAAATTTTCTTCTGATATATCTGGTGGTAAAATTTGAACGGTCTTGTCACGACCCGAGCCTACACCTTGGATGTGGCTGGCACTCGAGAATCATTGTTGGTCCCTAAGTGAACCCTCATCCTGGCTGGCTACAAGCAGAAGACTAACTCAAGCATACATAAGCTTAAAACTGAATTAAATTCATTGAACTCCAATAGTGAACTATAAGAAAGTCTGAACAATACTCAAAAGAAAGTAAATGCAGAAAACTCTTCAACTCTGTCTATCTATAAAGCCTCTACTATTACAGAAAGATATCGGGACAAGACCCACGACATCTCAAAACTACTAACTGTAAGGTAAAGGTAAAGTCCTCTGGAATATAAGAAGGTTCACCAAAGTTGACTGGAACATCACATGACCTCAAAGAATCGCCTATTGATGATCCTGAATATATGTATATGCATCATGAAATGATGCAGGCCAAATGACTCAGTACATGGAATATACGAGCATGTAAGGGAAATTCTAAAGAATAAACATAAGCTTGAACTTGATAAAAAAGAAACACACTTACCTCTTCTCAACTCACTCAACTAAACTCAACTCAAGAAAAAGATACTTAACTCAAAGATTAGATACTCAACTCAAAGATATGATACTCAACTCAAAGGTACTCAACTCAAGATACTCAACTCAGGATAAAGCAATAATAAAAGATGCAATATATGAAAAGCTTTTAAAACAGTAGATAGCAACTCTATGTATTGAATAATACAATGATAACTCAGTTTGTATATAAAAATACAATATAACTCTGTGGGAGATTCTCTAACAGACAACCATCACTATGAGTTATGTGATGATACAACGTCTAGCCCACGCTGCCAGAACTGTCTTATACTTTGTTGGGGTATAGAACCAACTACTAAGTGGATCCACTAGTCTATGCTAAAAAGCATTAAGGAATCATCTAAAAGTATGACTCTTTCTACCCACATTGGCTACATGGTTTATAGGGGTTGTGAGTTGTATGAACTCTCCCCCATATCGGTGCTCAATACTACTCCCAAAATATATTAGCTCATATGTTTAAAAACATAACTCTTTCTTTTTTTTGAGATTATTACTCAAAAATCTTTCTCTTAAAAGAGATGGTACTCAAACTGCTCAAAACTCTTTTGGAAATCTCAGTTTCCTCTCATCTTAAATATAAAAACATTTACTCTTGGGAATACTTAGTTCCCATATATCATTTAAAGAAAATGAACTCAGTTCTACTCTTCCTCAACTCATTGTTGAAGTCTTTATAACAATTTGTAAAAAGACTTCTTAAAATAGGGTTCATGCCGAATTATGGACGTGAACGACTCAATTCAAGGTTTTCAATAATCATGCATAGAACTCAATACTTGGAACTCAACAACTCCAGAACTCAAGGAGTCAATGAGGCTACTCATCTCAAGAATGCTCAACTCGGAGGGTGCATGCGGAATTATGGGTATGAACTACTCAACTCAAGAACTCAATGATACATCTCATCTCAAGACTGCTAGACTCATAGGGTTCATGCGGAATTATGAGCATGAACTACTCAACTCAAGGACCTTCATGGGTAACATGTAGTAGCTCCATGATTAGGAATATAATCCCAAAATGATTAGGAACTGAATACTTAAGACTTAAAACTTTAAGATACTACTCTTCTCAAAGATACTCAACTGATGGAGTTCATGCGGAATTTATGGGCATGAATGACTCGACTCAAGGGTCTAAATAAAATATGGAACTCATGTATACAACTCTTCTCATTCTCATACTTAGTTCCTCAAAACTCAGTTTAAAACTCAAGTGTCGGCTTTGAAAAACTTTTCAAGATTTATAACTCAAAATAGGATTCATGCTGAATTATATACATGAACAAATCAACTCAAGGATCTCAATAAAAATATAGAAACTCAATAATTAGGAATAGAATTTTTTTTAACACCATGAACTCAAGAACTCAATTCAACTTATCTCAAGAATACTCAAATCTAGCGGTAGAATCCTAGATTTCTATTTTACTGATTTGAAAGTAAATGTAGGGCGTGAAGATGAACTAGTCCAACACTATAATAGCCTTACATACCTGGAAGAACAAGGTTCTAGAACAATCTTGAAGAATCTTGAAGAAGAACTTGATTAGAAGTCTTCAAACCCTAGCTTGAAGGTAAACGATCAAGAAAACCTTTCTTGAGATTCTTGAATTAGTTTCTTGAAATTTCTATGGCCAAGAATTATGATTTTCATTAGTGATTCATAATTGCATGGAGGAATTTGAGTTGAAAAGAATGGAATTCTTGGAGAAAGACTTACCTTGAAGAAGAATCTTAAAAAAAGATTGAAAGGATTTTGAATGGAACCTTCTACTTTGATTTTTTCTTAGGGTTTTTCCCTAGGGTTTGAAGGAGAAGAGAATGGTGGATTACAAGATGAAAATATGATTGTTTTGAGCCTTGTATTAGTCAAGAAATTCTTTTAGGGTTTTCTTGGAGGTAAAAAGACAAAAACGACCTTTTTTAATATTTTCCCATCGGCTAATTTGTAACAGCATTGTATCAAGTTACTAAAATGGTTATAACTTTTTACTCAAAAATTGGATTGACGCAAAATTGGTGGAGTTGGAAATTAGATTAAAATACCTTTAAATTGATAGGTTATGGGACATGTAACTCTTTATATTCTAAGAGATATGATCGTTTGAAGTTGACCAAGTAGAATCTTACATCAAAACTTAATCGATAAGGAAACTTCAAGAACACTTATCAATAACTAATCAAGAAATTAAATTTCTCAATATTTATGGATATAATCGCAAAGGAAACTCATGATTGGCGTGTAGGTGAACAAACCCAACACTATGGAAGCTTACGTACCTCAAAGAACTAGGTTCTTGGCGAAATCTTCAATTTCTTGAACGAACGCTTGAAACTTTGAACTTTTTCTCCTCTTGAATCTTCTCTATAAAACCCTAAACAGTTTTGGAGATGAATGAAACAAATTCTAATCAGTTTAGACCCTTAATTAGGTGTAATTCGTGTTTAGAATAAGTGGGGGTAAGGAAAAGACTAAAATACCCCTCATATTTTTGGGTCCTTAAATGGACCGTCTGACTTTAAAATGGCATATCTCCCTCATACGATCTTGAAAATTAACAAACTCAGTGGTGTTGGAAAGAGGACTCATAGATATTTCATTTGATAACTTGTGGGTTTCCTAACTCATCATCTACCTAAAGTTATGGTCGTTTGAAGTTGACCCAAAACTTAAAAGAACCAAGGAATGACTTGAATGAATTCTCTTTAATTCTTTTTGGAACTCAAGGTGCTATATCTAGTTACCTGACCTTAATGCTTAAGAAATTTTAAATTCCTTGGTAAAATCCTACTCACAACGAAGAAGGGTTCGAGTCTTAGTTCAAAAAAAATCTGGGGTGTTATATGTCTTTATTTTCACTTGATGAAGGTCTTTATCTTAATCATTGATCTCAGCCATTAAGTCTATTTGTTTTAAATTTCTAAATCTTAATCATTCGGATTTTATTCATTAAGTGTACTTATTTTACAACCACTTTATAAGTCTAACCATGTATGAATGATTAATTAAGATCTACAACAAAGTCTTAATATCATTAAGATGTCTATTTAAGAATTTGTATAAAAATGTGAGTTCACGTCTATTCCATCTACTCTCACTCATCATCCACAACTACCACCACCGTCAATCACCACCACCTACCATCCATAACCACCATCCTCAACTTAACCACAACCACCATGAATTCTAAGAAGATCTAACACAAAACAAGTTTACCACCTTCAAAATATCATTATGTGTGTTTTCAAAACTGATCCTTTCTATATTTACATGAAACACAAGTTGTCTGTCCTATATTTGTTAAAAATATTTTTCACTCACCAACCGAACACCAAAAAAAAAAAATTCCAAGACAATTCCTTAGTCGTGATCATCAACTAACTACCAACTCTTTCAATAGGTTCCAAGACAATTCCTTATGCTTTGAATAATTTTAAGAAACGCTCTTCTTTGATCTCATACTGATAAAGAATGGTGAAAGCCCATCTAACTTGGTTGGCTGTTCCGGCTGAGTCAATCTTCCTAGTCGGAGATATAATGGTGTATCATGAGTATCTACCTTGAAGTCATACTCACCTTCAAATGATGTATTAAAGTCTTTTAAGCCAATGCATTATGTCCGATCATATGCCGGAGTTGCAAAACTGTGTAGAGAGCTTTTTGTATTTGGTTGTGGTGATGGTGGTAATGTTGAAGCTGGAAGCTTATGGTAAAATACAGGTACACCCCTAACACTCATTGCTCCTTTGTGCCACTCTTTCTAGTGTCTTAAGTTGCTTATGCTGATGCTATGTTCTTTTGTGAAGTTGTATCATATAGACCAGCTGATAACAAGTGGATTCTACGTTTCCCTTTGAATACGAAAAAGTGTGCTTTAGCTGGTGCTACTTTGAAGGACAAAATTTTTGCAATTGGCGGTGGAAATGTGATTGATTGTTTTTTAGAGGTTGAGATGTTAATCAATCTCCTATCTTTTTTCTGATTCACATCTCAACCTCTGAAAATCAATCAATCACATTTACACTGCCAATTGCAAAAAAATTGTCCTTCCAAGTGGCACCAGCTAAAGCACCCTTTTTTCGTATTCAAAGGGGAACGTAGAATCACACTTGTTATCGGCTGATCTATATGATACAACTTCATAAAAGCAACATAACATCAGTATGAGCAACTTAAGACCCTAGAAAGAGTAGCTTAAAGGAGATGTAAGTGTTAGAGGTGTACATGTATTGTACCACAAGCTTCCGGCTTCAAGAGCACCACTACCAAATACAAAAAGCTCTCCACATAGTTTTGCAACTCCGTTATATGATTGAACAGAATGCATTCGCTTAAAAGACTTAACAAATCATGTAAATATGAGTATGACTCTAACGTAGATAACCATGATACACCATTATATCCTCCGACTAGAAGATTGACTCAACGGGAATAGCCAGCCAAGTTAGCGGAGCTTTCACCATTCTCTATCAGTGTAAGATCAAAGAAGAGTTTTAGCAATTCTTGTGGCACTACAATCACCATTCTATATCAGTATGGAGTTTTTGTAAATGCCATAATCGACTAACTTCCATCCATCCATTAGACTATTATCTTCTGAAAACAGCTACTGATGACAACCGGTATGCCCTTCTTACCATGAAGAAAAGCTTTGAAATCTCCAACACTATTTGACTCGTTAACATTTAACTTGACTATTTTAGTAATTCTCATGTATATACTTATTTGCAAGAGGATACCAAAACAAATAAAAGCAAGATATGGTCATAATGGTGCAATCTTTTTACAAAAAATAAATGACGTTAGCAATTATATATACCATCCAATAGAAACACTCAAAACCACAAATCAAAGAGTGGAGATTTTTAGTGCATCTTTTGGATAGAAGGTAGTGAAATAAGGCAGAACTTCAAAAGAATCTCAACTATATACTAAAATGGGAATTTTCAAGCTCAAACAGTCTAACCTGTCAACTAATCAAATCCATTTTTTATGTTTGGTTGGATCCACCAACTAAATATGTCAACAAACAAAAATATTAAAGAATAACCAATTAAGTATATATGATTTAATAAAGAAGACTCTTTAACACAACCTTAACTCGTTAAGTCAACGAATTTACATAATAGATACATTATCTTCTTGAACATTGTTTGGTGTTTATGATTCAAATTAAGTTCCACAATACGCGTTAAGTATGCATTTCTCACCAATCCAATAAGTGGTATTTACGTTGTTTTCCACTCCTCTTTCACATATTTTCTCTTCAAATTTCTAACATTTCGTGTTCCCCAATCTACTTTTTCCTCTAGAAACATTTTCAAGTTGCATCTCTCCACTTTTTCAGTACTAATATGTATGGGTTCTCTGTATCTTTTAGCGCAAAGTGTCATGCAACCTAGCACTCGTTGGGATGTTATCCCATGATAGACATTAATTCACATAAAGTTCATCTAAAAGGAGAAATTCATAACTTGATCATGCCAAATTAAATAAATATTTATAAGTATGGACATGAGATATATTTCATCCTCTTATACTCTAGGAACTCTTTCAATACCTGCTTTCATATGAGGGTTTTGAATTAGACGACATAGTTCAGATGTGCAAAGAGAGCATGTCCAACATTTATTGATAGTATCGGTCAATCAAGGGCAGATAAAGATAACCAGAACTAAGATTCTTGAATTTAAAAACATAAACCAATAGAAAAACACCATTGAGAATAGGAGGATGATAATTATTGTGTCAGAATGTATATAGATTTGTTTCTTGATTTTTACAAAGATATAAATAGATAACATATCTTTAGGATTTCCTCTTTAGTTTTTGCCTTAGTTAGCTTCTAATGTTATTGTATTTATATACATTTACCCTTTGAAAAATATACAAATTATTCTCTCCATTACCTTGATCATGGTATCAGAGCCTAACTTGCATTGTGAGATTTGATGTAATGGTTCATCGTTGTTATCGGAATTAGCAACTATCCTATTTCTGATTCGTTTGACTTCAAAATTAGTTGTCACCATATTCCTAGGGAGAAAATATCCCTCTGATACTCTATTAACCAAAATTTGGTGGTTGGAGGAGACGCGAGTGGATCTCAAGCGCCGGTGGAGCTACTAGATACTATCCAACTCAAACCGCGCATAGAGGCATGGGTGTGGACCAATCTTGTTATGGCTTACTCATTTGGAATTGCCTTGAGATTCCAATCAATTTATGGTGGTTTTCTTATCATTTGATCATTTTAAAGATTAAACATCAATGCCCAGGTTTTGCGATCTTCTTTTGGTGATACTTTATTTAGAATTATTTCCATTAAGAGGCAAAAATGGAGAAGTTCTTAAGCCTAAATATCATGTTGGATTATATTCATGCTCCATTTACTCAGATTCAACATTAATGTTTTAGGAGATACTCAGAGATACTTAAAAATAAAATCATTTCTAGAAGTGTACTTTTCTTGACCATCCTCTCTATTGAGAGAGGGAAAAATGTGTATGTTCATAGGATTCATATCATACCATAGTAACTTTCACTTAAATCCTACATACGAGTAAATTCAAATGGACTATAGTAGAAAATCGCAAACTCAAACTTATAAATTTCAAACCTTAAATTTGTCATGTAAAGAATCGATTATAGATTAATGACAAGCTAATAATTAGCTTTGAATTTGTACTTCTGTATAAATTTCACTAAATTTAGTACAAATAATTTATTTCGAACCCTAGTTAATAAAAGGAGTTACATTTGAATCCTAAACTTTGAGCCATAAAGTTCTACTCTTGGATCTCACTTTCTATATGTGATATTAATACCACCACTTTAGTATAAAATTTATCCTAGGATTAGCTAACACCCTAATCAAATGTGGAATAACATTAATCTTGAAATTTTGTTCCTTATCCCACAAACAAATGATACGTGGATATTATCTCATTGGTTAAATCTTTATACACACACAAGAAAAAATCATAGATTACTTAGTAGAAATTAAAAAAAAAAAAGAGCTTACCTCTTCTTTTTCTTCATCGGTTGTTCTCAAGCGCTTCATTGTTGGCTCAATCTTTTGCAAATATGCTTGAATTCTCCTACAAAATTACACAAAAAGCAATAGAGAAAATAAGAAGGAAGAAATGAAATGGTCAAAGAGTTGAATTTATTCAACCTCTTAATAACATTATTACATGAATTTAAACTTTGACAGACATTATGGTTAATGGTCATTATAGTCATTCAACTTTGTTTTTTCTTCAAAAAGTCTCACAACTTTGAGTAGTTAGCTTAGATGATTATTTTTGTTGAAAATGAATTTTTCATACCTCTCGGGAGCTATTTAACGGTTGGAGAGGAATTAGAACGAGCCAAAACATTCAACATATTGTGTGCCTCGCTTTAGGTCTTAAGTGTACCTTTGATAACATTGTGAGGATACAAATGTACTTGGATCATATCAACCTACAATTATTATAGAAAAATATATTAAACCTCATAGTAAAATGTGAATAAATTAAATAATCTCATTATGAAACATACAAACAGTTATTGAACTAACCATACTAGGGGAAAGGGATATAGAGGTACTAGAAGATATACTCCCACAAGAGCTGATGAATCATAATCTACAGAATATTCATCCCCAAAGAATGAAGCAGGGACTGATAAACCTTGTTGGATACTAGAGATCACAAGGGGAAACTTCTCAATTAAATTTTCTTGGCACTATATCAGACACAAGGAAGAGGAAAACAAAATTTACAAATGGATCTGGAAAAAGGGTGTACCTTTTAAAATCCATATTGAAGATAGAGTGAGAATATGGGGTGTAGAGGGCACCAAATGTTGGTGTTTTGAAAAACCTCAACAAGAGACACTAGGTCATGTGTTTTTAAAATTTGAGTCAGCTAACTGGACTTGGTCCTACTTTTGCTCTTTTGCAGGTCTAAACATCGATGGACTTCAATTAAGAGAAGTTATAATGTCGTGGTTGGGGACAGATGTTTGGAAGAATATGAGACAATTCTACAGAGCTCTACCCAGCTTTGTAATATGAGAATTATGGAGAAAAAAGAAACAGGATAAAGCATGAAGGGAAGAAGACATTAGTAACACGAATCATTCGCAATGTCACTAGGAACATGTATATGCTAGCAAGTCTAAGGCAGCCTCATAGGTCTTGTCCTATTAATTGGTCTAATATGCTGATAAAATGGACAAGTTACAGACCTAAAGTGAAGGTGAACAAAGTCTTATGAGGATTCCCACCGAATGGATGGGCGAAATATAATACAAATGGAGCATCCCGGGAAAATTCGGGTATTAGTTTTTATGCCTTTGTTGAAGGAATGATAAGGGAGATATTGAATATGCGGAAGGAGGAGAAAGCATAGAGAATACTACCACTACAGTCGCAAAAGCTAAATCCATACTAGAGGCATGCAAGCATTGCAAATAGTCACAACATAGCAAATTTATCATTCAGATTGACACAATGCTAATGTACAAGGTACTAGAAGGGAAGTGGGCATGTACATGGATAATTGCAGCAATGGTGACAGAAATACGAGCATATTTACAGGAGAAACAATTTATTTTTCAACACATTCTAATAGAAGGAAATATTTTAGCAGATCATTTGGAAAACATAGCTATTTACAGAGGAAGTTGCACATTCATAAGTTTTAATAGCATGGAGACTAATGGGAGGAGAATCATCAACAACGACAAACTACTATGCCCGTACTTAAGAGTATCACCTTTAAGGGGATAGGGAGCAAGGAGAGGCTACAACATAAATTTTTCCAGGAAAAGAATATTTACAAGGCCTTTGTAACACCCAGAAAAAAAAATCGAACTATGCTCGGACCATCCTTCGCAGTGAGTAAGTTTTTACCTAGGAATTTAAAATTTCTTAAGTATTAAGGTCTGATCACTAGATGTAGCACCTTGAGTTCCAAAAAGAACTAAATTGGAAATAGAAAAATCTGAAATTTTGCAAGTTATGCTTTAGTTATGAGTTTTGGGTAAACTTCAAACAACCATAACTCCTAGCTCAAGATGAGTTAGGTGTGCTACCAGATACCATAGGAAAGATCTTTGATTTATCTTTCCAACGCCACCAAGTTTGCTCAGTTTTGAGTTTGTATGAAGGTGATATGTCCATTTGAATTTGGTTGTCTAGATAAGGAAAGTCAAAACCGGATTTTAGAAGGGTATTATGGTCTTTTCAGTACCCAATTAATTAAATTCGTTTTTTGGTAATTAATTTGGGGAAAACTGATTGGATTCAGTTTACACTTCATAAAAATAAGTTAGGGTTTTGAGAGAAGAGAAATGAAGAGGAGAAAAGAGGAGAGGATCAACGCGTTCGTCGAGGTTCTTGAGTTTTGTCGCGGATTTTCACCATGGGTTTGATCCCCAAGAGGTATGTAAGCTTCCATAGTGTTAGGTTCGTTTACCCACATGCCAATCATGAGTTTATTTTGCGAATATATTCATAAATATTGAGAAATTTAATTTCTTGATGAGTTCTTGATAAGTGTTCTTGAAGTTTCCTTATCGATTAAGTTTTGATGTAAGATTCTACTTGGGTCAACTTCAAATGACCGTATATCTTAGAATATAAAGAGTTACGTGAGCCATAACCTATTCAATTAAAGATATTTGAATATACTTTCCAACGCCACCAATTTCGCATCAATCCGACTTCTGAGTAAAAGGTTATGACTATTTTAGTAACCTATACAGTGCTGTTATGAATTTAGCCGACGGAAAAACATTAAAAAGGGTTGTTTTTATTCTTTTTACCTCCAAGAAAACCCTAAACGAATTTCTTGACTAATAAAAGGCTCTAAACAATCAGATTTCCATCTTTTAATCCATCATTCTCTTCTCTCTCAAATCCTAGGGCAAATCTCAAAGGAAAAATCAAAGTAGAAGACTCCATTCAAGAATCTTTCAATCTTTTTCAAGAATCTTCTTCAAGGTAAGGTTTTCTCCAAGAATTCCACTCTTTCTAACTCAAGTTCCTCCAAACAATTATGAATCACTAATGAAAATCATAATTCTTGGCAATAGAGATTTCAAGAAACGAATTCAAGAATCTCAAGAAAGGTTTTCTTTATCGTTTACCTTCAAGCTAGGGTTTCAACGCTTCTAATCAAGTTCTTCTTCAAGATTCTTTCAAGATTCTTCAAAAACCTTGTTCTTTCAGGTATGTAGGGCTATCATAATGTTGGACTAGTTCGTCCTCATTCCCTACATCTACTTTCAGATCAGTAAAAGAGAAATCTAGGATTCTACCCCTAGATTTGAGAATTGTTGATTTTGAGTTCTTGAGTTCATGGTTCTTATAAAAATTCTATTCCTAATTATTGAGTTTTAAACTGATTTTTGAGGAAGTAAATATGAGAATGAGAAGAGTTATATATATGAGTTTCATATTGTTATTTAGACCTTGGAGTCGAGTCGTTCATGCTCATAAATTCTGCATAAACTCCATACGTTGATTATCTTCGAGAGGAGTAGCATCTTCGAGTTCTAAGTCTTTGAACATTGAGTTCCTAATCCTTTTTGAGATTATATTCCTACTTATGGGACTACTACATGTTATCCATGAAGCCCTTGAGTTGAGTTGTTCATGCCCATAATTCTGCATGAACCCTATAAGTCGAGCAGTCTATAGATGAGTAGTATCACTGAGTCTTGAGTTCTGAGTACTGAGGTTATTTATTGTTAATAATATTCCTGAGATGAGTCGTTCATGTTCATAATTCCACGTGAACCCTATGATTTGAGTTATAAATTTTAAAAAAAGCTTTTTAAAGCAAAGTCTTGAGTTCATAAAGTGAGTTGTGAGAAAGTAAAGATGAGTTTTGAGAAAAGTGTTTTCTAAAACATGGTTGGTATGCCAATCGAGTATGCCATCAATGTATGATCAGTATGGTATCTAGTTATACCATTAATGTTTATGCAGTATGACTTCCCGAGTCATCAATGATCATATTATAATATGATTTTGAAATGTTTTTGGGAAAGAGCATAGTTGAGTTCATTTTCTTTAAAATGATATATGGGAACTAAGTATTCCCAAGAGTAAATGTTTTCACATTTAAAATAGGAGGAAACTGAGATTTCCAAAGGAGTTTGAGCAGTTTGAGTAACATATCTTTTAAGAGAAAGATTTTTGAGTAATAATCTCAAACCACAGAAAAAGTTATGTTTTTAAACATATGAGCTGAGTATATTTTGGGAGCAGTATTGAGCACCGATATGGGGACGCGAGTTCATAATAATTCAAGTCTCCATAAACCATGTAGCCATCATGGGTAGAAAGGGTCATACTTTTTAGATGATTCCTTAGTGCTTTTTAGCATAGACTAGTGGATCCACTTAATTAAGGTGTTCTATATGATGGCAAAGTATAGGACAGTTGTGGCAGCGTGGACAAGATGATGTATCATCACTAGAGCTCATAGTGGTGGTTGTCGGTTAGAGAAAATCCCACAGAGTTATATTCTATTTTTCTATACACATTGACTATTATTGTATTTTTCAATTAATTGAGTTGCTATCTACAGTTTTACAGCTTTCCATATATATTGCATCTTTTACTATTACTTTATCCTTGAGTATCATGAGTTGAGTATCTTGAGTTGATTTGTGCTTCATTGTGTCGAGTACCTTATTGTTGAGTTTCACTGAGTTGAGAACCTTAGTACGAAGTTGACTATCTTATACTTGAGTACTTCTGAGTTGAGTAAGTTTGAGTAGTTTTTAGTATCCTTGAGTTGAGTAAGTTTGAGAAGAGGTAAGTATGTTTCCCTTTTTATCAAGTTTCAAGCTTATGTTATGCTTTAGAATTTCCCTTACATGCTCGTACATTCCATGTACTGAGCCATTTGGCCTGCATCCTTTCATGATGCGGATTTAGGTATTCAGGATCATTAACATGAGCTTTGTTGATACCACATGGAGTTTGAATCAACTATGGTGAGCCTCCTTGCTTCTGGATGATTTCATTTACTTTTCAGTTATATCAGTTGTTAGGATGTCGTGGGTTTTGTCCCGACTTCCATCTTTGTCAGTTAGAGGCTTCATAGATAAATAGTAGAGTTTGAGAAGTCTGTTTCATTTATCTTATTAGATGTATTAAAGACTTGAGTTGCCGAGTGTTGGCTAGTTGAATATTCTATTTTTATTCAGAGTTATTCATTTGAGTTAAAGATTTGTAAGTTTCATGAATTTTATTTCAGTTTTTAAGTTTTGTATGCTTGAGTTAGTCTACCGCTTGTAGTCAGCCAGGATGAGAGTTCGCTTGGGGACCAGCGATGGTTCTCGAGTGCCGGTCATGTCCAGGGTGTAGTCTCGGGTCATGATAGCCTTGGAGGCAACAAAATAGGGGAAATGATATCTAGACTATGTTATTTAAGCTATCAAAAAGGACTCGACAAAATAGGGGATCTGAAGTCAAGAATTGAACTATTAAACCTAGAGGAATCCATTAATACTAGTAAAGGGAGGCAGAGCAGAGCTTCCCATGCACTTTGTCACATGACCACCTATAGAAAGATAGTGAGAGGACACCAGAGGAAAAAGTTAAGGAGGAAAATAAGTGAGAAGACTTACCAAGTGAAGAGGCTTTCCTCCTTTAGACAAGATCCAATAGTAAAAAAAAAACAAGCACAACCCATGGAACCTGAGAACGCAACTAGAAAAAAACTATGATGTCAGTAGCAAGCAAGGAGGACAAACTCAGAAACCACGATACTTACTCTTGTTAGTTGATTCTTCAGCAATCAGGAAAAACATCAGCATCACATTGATAATCCATAGCAACCGAAGGCAAAGAGATGGATTAGTCCAAGGAGGCAACATTCTCAAGTGAAGAAATGAAATCAAAGGAAGAGAGGAGAAAGATGCGAAGTGACAAAGATTTGTGAATGAGATCTAATTATGAAACCCTACCCTAGAGTAGATATACTTCACTATCCAATTTGGGTTGGGGATGGGTTTATTCATTTCCTTTTTTAATTATTTGTTTGGTTTTTTAGTAATGGGCTAGTTAGGTTTGGGCTTTGCCCGTGGAGGTGTAACTTTGTTTTTGTTATTTTCTGCAAAGACATGAATAAAATACCAAATTTTTCCAACAAATATTCCTTTTATAAACTAAATTTAATTATTCATCAATAGGAAAAAATTAATCATAAACAATAAATCTTGACTTGGATATCTTGAAATTAAAAGAACTTGGTATGATGTATTTCAAGATCTTCACATTTCACACAGTTTAACTCCTAAATTGTCAATTACAATTCACAAGTCAATATATCATACACAGAGAGCGTACATTTTTATTCACTTAATTACATTTTTAACATGTCCCACTCATGTGTAGTACTAATTATTTTTCTTATCTGTCAAGAACATGGTTTTTTATATGACTAGCAATGAAACTTGAATGCAGACTTTTGTGTGTGATCATCTCATCTAAAAGCTTAAAGTGTTAGAAAACATACAATTATTTACTTAACTATGATTTCATCCTTAGGCAATGCTAATCTGATCCATTGGATTAATTAATCCAAATAGGCAACTGAAGATGTTTCTTTTATTAAAGCCTATGATTGGACTTACTGATCCAATTTGAAACCTAGCATAGTTTGACACTACAGGTAGAGACAGATCTAAAATTCAAATTTGATGAGTTTGATCTTTAAAATTTTTAGTTATGTGCTCGTTGTATTTACAATTATGTGTTCAAATAATATATGTTGTGACATTTTGACGAATCTGTATACAACAAACACACACGCACACGCACAGGCACGCTCACACGCATACGCGTGCACACACGTACATACACACACACGTGTTGCACATCGATATCTAATTTTTACTTAAAGCTTATATTAGAAAATAGTGAATCGAAAAGATATTTTAATCGAAAGCTATATCACTTGAGAAAATATTTGTCATTACCAAAACAAAGAAAGTTTATCAATTATTTCTTCTAAGTAACTTTGAATTAGTTTCATCAGATAAATTTGGTTTATTTATCATGTTGAGTGAATTTTCTACTACACAGTTAATGGTAAAGTAATTGCATGAAAATAGCTTTAATAATTATCAACCAAACGTAAAAGAATATATACAGAGAAAGAGTCGGAGAGGGAGTAAATTTAGACAAATATATTATAAGGAATTACAATAGGTATTTCCCCAAACATAGGCATGGTGGCCCCATCAGAGTTCCTAAGTTTCCACACCCAGGAAATATTGTAGTTCAAACAATAACATATTTCGATGGAGCACATGATAAACTGTTCTTATAAACACTTTCGAACAAAATTTAAAAAGGTTTATGCACGTATTTTGAAGTTGCACTCTCTCCTTTAAATATACACAATATATAATACTCTTAATAAACCTTAAAACCTCATACACATTTCAACGTACATCTTTGTCGCATATTAAATTTTCCTAAATTGAATTATCATAACAGGTTATTCTGTAATTTGTCTGGTTAGCAATTAATGCTTATTATAGAGAATTACTTATTATCACATCATAAGCAATGTCATCATGTTAAATAATTTTACACCATCTATCTATGGTGTTTGCACCTTTTTTTCCATAAGATGATCTAAATTTGAATCATTTTATATATAGATGTTATCAATACTTCATGTACAAAGGAGGTTGATAGGTTAATTTCTATACATTAATGATGAAATTTTTTTTTAGGTTTAGTTGTTAATGTTCATTATAGATAATTACTTATTATCACATTATAAGCAATGTATCGTGTAAAATTATTTTACACAATCTATCCATAAAGTTTGCAACTTTTTTTCCATAAGATAATCTCGACTTGAATCCTTTTATATATAGACGTTATCAGTACTTCATGTACAAAGGAGGTTCATAGGTTAATTTCTATGCATTAAATATTAATAGTGAAATATTTTGTTACATAATAGTATATTTTGGTATAACAAGTCAAAAAAGACTATTGTAATAAAGTTTGAAATTGTTTAATTTTGTTTTGTCTATATATAGAGGATTTACATGTCCCCTAATTCTTACTTGAGCAAGGGAAAGACTCAATTGAGGACCAAGATAGGATGCTTGCAGATGTACATATGTTTGATATTTTAATATTTATGAAATATAATGATGAATTGATGATATAATATACACTATTAATTTTGACGGTTAGCTTATGTTTCTTCATGTTTTTTTTCTTTTTCTTTTTGTGAGCAGAAGGTTAAATTGGGAGAGTATGGAGTTAATTAAGAGTTTGGATATGAAGAATACTAGTTGAATTATTTACTAAAGACATACCGAAAAAAAGCGGTTACTTTTGCTTTATTTTATAGTGAAACATTTTATTATGTTAAGATCAGATTGAAAAAATTTACATAGGTACAAATATACATCACTTTGTTTTACATGATTCATATATAAGAAAGTATTGGTAAAATATATGTGTTGTGTTCTCAACACTTTTTAACAAGGTTAAAAGTGAAAAATTCAATTAATTTATATTCAAATCAAAAACAACAACTCTAAAAAAAATATGATTAACATAAGAAAAATTATGCGAAAAGAAATAAAAGAAAATTAACTTGTAGATTGACTTTCCGTAAAACAGAAGTTGTTTGATATGGAGTGTATAGGTTGTCCTCAAACAATTTTTTTTACTTGTAATGTAATAACTTGAGCTTTTTCTATAAATAATAAATAAAAACTAATTTGCTTATTGTGAAAATTAAAACTAAACAAAGACTTGTATTATACTTACGGTACTTTCTTTATGATATATTTCTTTTTGTTTGTCTCAATATCTTTTGAGACTTTCTCTGTGAACAATTGGAGTTGTTACTTGAAGAGCGTTCAATATCTTGTCTTCTATATTTTTCTATCATTTTGTTGAAGTATGGTATTATGCAATTTTTGTAGATAGCCGTCTAACTCAAATGAAGCATTTTCGATATTTCTTTGAAAATATCCACAACGCTCTATATTTCATTTGCTAAGATGATTAAGACATTAAGAGGTTCACATCACACTATTAGTATAAACAATCTTAGATTCTGAAATTTCATCGATAACACAACTCTTGCTTGACAGATTTCTTATTTTTCCTAGCATTTTTGGTTCATCTCTTAATTAAATATGTATTCCTCAAGAATTTTACGTACTTCATATATATTGGAAGAAAAAATAAGTAGATAATGTGCACATACGATATTCATATATTCATATATTTTTTTTGCAATTGCATGTCACATGTAATATTACAGGATTGAACTCATTAAATCAGGTCTTCCTTAAATTATGCATTCTTATTTCATATTAGATACTTGACTAGCACAACATACTTGTGTCTCAATTGAACATTAGAACATGTCCTAGCTCCTTTGGGGGGGGGGGGGGGATCTCAAATATGTTATGAATCTTATGAGTGTAGATTGCAAAAAATTGTGTTAAAGTTGGACTATATTTAACAACAAAAATAGTCTTACGATATTAATTACACTTGAAGTCATTTTGTTTTTCATTCAATTGCTGCTTAGAAAATACGTTTTTCTCATAATCAATCATACAAATATGTAATTAAGTATTTGAAGGTCCAAATCCATTTAGAACATGATTAGTACTTCGAGATGTCACTTTTCATCTAGCTCTAAGCACATGATTATTAAAAATTGTTGACCACATGTGTCAAGTATTATAAAAATTATTCAACCAATCATGTCTTCTACATTGTACATTGTTAGCATAAACTTTAATGTTTCTTCAAATTCAATAAGAAAACTACATTCAGACATTGCATTTGTTAAATGTTTTAGAGAACATTTGTCATTTTCAAGTGAACTCAAATGAGATGGGGCATTCTGGCACTGACACAATCTATGTCAGATGCTCAACATTATTTCTCTTATGGCAATTTTCAATGCTCGAGCTTCATAAGTTATAGTATGTGAAAAAATACTTTCCATTGACTTTAAAAATGTCATTCAACTAAAACAACACAATAAAAATTATAATCTCTCTTTGATGATTTATTCCAATAAATGATGCATAAATCATATCATACTTTTTTGTTTGATATATGGAATCAAAATACATGAATTCATTAAAAAAAGTATAGTCCATTCTGGATCGACCATCTCTCCATAAAATTAAGTATACGCCTTTCAGAATCAAGTTGAACAACTCAATAAAATGAGTCTCACTCACTTGTCTACAATTGAATCGTTAACAACACTTTTAGGATGTCATGTTTGCACCTTTGATTTCATCAATTGATCTATAAATGAGATAGAACTTGACAATTAAGTCACAAGCAAGACAAAAAAAATCAATATTTATTCTCTTTTTAATTATTATTTTTTAAATAAGCCTTTTCACTGTTGGTTTTAGTTAGCTACTAACTTTACTCCCTTTTGGGTTTTAACTAATATTTATTTTCTTTTAAATTATTTATTAAAATAAGGCATCTGATATATTTTAATTTGTTTTATATAGTTAATTCAACTTAATTGGGTATTAACACTGTTGTATGACTATAGATTGTTTTTTTATGGTAAAATAATGATAAATATGTTAAAATTAAATTATTTCTAAATAAAAAAAGGTATCATCAATTTTTAAATAATTATCACTCTATAAAACTAAAAATCATACCATCTATTAATTTAATATACCACCGATATAAAAAAAAATTGATACCACTTCAAATAAAAATTAGTTAATCAAATACCATAGATGATTATCTCAATAGTTAAATTTAAATATAAAAGGACCAAAGAAAAAACTATATTAATAACAACACTTCAAATGATATAAAAATGACCGATTTCATCAAAAAAGTTAATTGAAGATTCATTTCTAATCACTTTCTAAATGTTTTGGGGTGGGGTGGGGGTGATTGGGTCTTCCATACACTTCTTATGAATATAGATAGTTTTTCTCTCTTATCCTACATTCCTAAAATAGTCTAATGAGATACTATAAAAAACAATTAAAGTTTAAAGAAAATAATAACTATGATCTCTCCATTTTTCCTCTTCCTTATTCAACTTTTACTAAATCTTTGCTAACACCAATGTTGTTAACAGTAGCATGCATTGTTGCTTTTGTGTTCATTGAATCCCTTTCATTCTCTAACTCAGACACATAATTTTTAACTTCTTTTCATATCATATCTTGTAACACTTTCAAAATATTTGGGATCAACAACTGTTTTTCCATACTTGCAAGACCAGAATAATCATTCTGTGAAGTTTGGGGCATAAAATTTGATGTTGTGGGTTCAGATGTTGATACAAGTATTAGCTAGTAGCTCAATTTGATTTATTGGATTCAAATTCTCGCTAGATTTGAATTCAGGTAAAGAGAAACTCAATGTTGTTGATGGACCAAGCAATACTGGTGAAACTGATGAAAGGGGCATAATTTCACCTAGTGAGGTAATGGAAGAATTAATACTCAACTGAGGTAGCTTAGATAAATCCAAATTGCTCAGATTAGATCCATATGGACTCACAATTCTTAAGGGATTAAGAATTACGGGTGAAATTGATGAAAGAGGGAAAATTTCACCTAGTGGGGCAATGTGCAGATAAAGGGTCAACCAAGGGCACCTAGATATACTCAAATTGCTCAAATCAGATCCATACGAACTCAGATTTATTAACGGATCGGCCATTACTCGTGAATATTTTGAAAGAGGCAAATTTTGACATGGTGGGACGGTAGGCGGATAAAGACACAACTGAGGAAACCTAGAAAATTCCCAATTGCTCAAATGAGATTCAGATGGGCTTCCTGAATTTATCCCTATCCCGACACGGAATGATCTCTTCAAAGAAAGTTGAGGCTTTTCGAATGACAAATCTTCTGATATGGATGAGTGCTTTCGTTTAAGGGTGGAATTCCAATTATTTTTTATCAAGTCATTGGTTCGACCCGGTAACAAAGATGCTATCATAGCCCATTGGTTACCAAATTTGGCATGAGCTTTGAAAATAGTATCATCTTTTTCTGAAGTAAAAGGTTGATGATCCAATTGAGGATTAAGATGATTATACCAACACTCCCTACACAATTTTCCAGTTCGCCTAGGCGCGACACACTGCTTAGTGTCACAAGTGACCCCAAGCTAACCCATGGCCCGACATATCTATACAAGTTTAGATAAATCATGCACTGTGCGGGAAAAAAAATCTGAAATAGGGAAAAGCCTAACAAGTTTGAATATATCAAATATATGAAAAGTAGAGTGATGAGCAAAAACAACACTAACAACTCAAGCTAAATCTACTATATGTATGAAAGCCTCTAACTAATCTAAGTTCCTGGGACATGCCCCCATCTAACTCTAACAAGACTGAAACTAAAACGTAAAGACTGGAAAGTAAAGCATGTCTATTGTCCTCGGACTATGACGACTCACCACTCAAACTGCTGAGTACGGACTGGAAGTCGATCTAAGCGTGTTTGTATATTAGGCGCCTGAACCTACATCATACAATGATGTAGCGCAAAAGTATGCATCAGTACTTTGAATGTAATGAGTATGCAAGACACATGCTAAGCTGAACAATATAACAAGTAAACATGGAAACAGATATATTGAAGCATAACTGTAAACTGAGCTGGATGCAATGACCAAGTACTATCATGAAGATAATATGTTGAAATGAATACTGAAGTAAATACTAAATACATGGTCAATGAAACATGAATCTAAGTGTGGGAGATACTATTAACCGACATAAACCACATGATCTAAATGTTAAATCCGATGTATATGCCCCATCGAGAGGATCCAATATACCTTGTCGGGGTATAAAGGTATGATTGTGGAGTGATCACTAAAACTGATGCCCAATAGAGGGAACTTATAAACCTATGAGGGAAGGTAGTTCTAGGACTTGAGGGTACGCTGAACCCTAGTCCAACTCGTTGATAAGTCTACTCCCAATTGAATGTAAAACTAAAATGCAACTAAAATATTGAGAAGCCCAAAATACTGATAATTATCTAACAATATAACATATACTAAAAGATATGACATTTAAATTCCGAAGCATGATCGTCTAACTAATCTTCCTAGCAAGTATAATTCATGAAATACTGATAACTAACACAAGCTAGGGTTTCTGAGTTCTATACATGGGACTACACTAGTTCTCCAAGAAACATATAATTATCATTATAGAGACTACAGCAGTTGAATTGCAATGGATCCCTAAAATTTAGGAACCCTAGGTCTTAACAATTTATGGAGAAACTAAATAATTGACTAAATTATCAGGATCTAATGGGTTAAAGGACCCAACTAGTGAAATCCCGCATACCTGGTGACAAAAACTACAGAGAGATCCTTTGGATTATGGGGCAGAACTTGAAGCAGACCTCTACTTGTTCTTGGGAGAAATTGTCTCATTTTTCTCTTCTTTTCTTTCTAGGTTAGATGATTTTAGGAGGATGAGGGTTTTAGGTAGTTTCTGACTAATTACTTAGGCTTAGACTAAGTAAAACGACGTAGTTTACGTACTCAATGACGTAGTTTAAGCACCAAACACATAGGGGAAAATACCAATACAACCCTGACTTAAAGTTGACGAAGTGACCTTCACGAAGGGCTTGATGGGCCTTCTAAGACATGATGGCCCATTTAGTGGGTCTCATGATTGCCTTCCCGACAAGGCTTCATTAAAATAGACATAACTTTTTACTTCGGGCTCGGAATTAAGAAAACTTGGTGGTGTTGGAAATAGGACTTAAAGATGTTTAATTTGATAGGTCATGGGCCACCTAATTTATTTTGTGCTAAAAGATATGATCGTTTGAAGTTGACCCGAAACTCAAAGTTTGATAAGTCTCTTTCACGGATGACTTCACGATCCGTGTGAAGCTCCACGGACCTTCTAGGCATCTTAGGTGCTTCACAATGACCTTGGGTGCAACCTCATTGTTTGGGTGACTTGTACGGACCCTTAGATAGGTCGTCCAAGTCACCAAGGGTCATCAAAGGCACTGTCTAGGTGACTCCCTCCTAGGTAGCTCCTGGAGGGTGGTTCAGGATACCCTTAATGGCCATGAACCACTAGACAGACTGTCTAGGGTGCCGTCTAGGTGACCCCTGTAGGGTAGTCCTAGATAGGTACTCACAAACCCCTTAACAGGTCGTGAACCCCCCCCCCCCAAATTGCCCGTCTAAGGAGCCGTAAAGGGTACATGGTCCATTTTGGGTTTGTGGTCTTGATCACTTTTTTTCGACCTTTCTCAAAGTCTGAGGTGTTACAGTATCTCCCCCTTGGGATCATTCATCCTCGAATGAAGACTAAACAAGATGAATTTGGAGGAAAGAGTTGTAATCCCTTCCACTAGGTTCTAGAAACTGATATTTAACTAAGTTGAGTTCCATGAACATGAAAACATACTGATATGCAACGATAACTGAGAGAATAATATACTAAGACTGAATTACGCAAGAGTAAGCTGAGAGACTAGAGAGGAACTATTACCTCAAGCTGAAACTGAATCGGAAGGAAAAAGGTGAGGATACTTGGCCAACATGGTTGCTTCTGCTTCCCAAGTAGCTCCCTCTACGGAATGATTCCTCCACAAAACCTTTACTAAAGCGATCTCCTTATTTCTCAACTTAGAAACCTGACGGTCAAGAATCTCAACTGGAACCTCTTCATAGGTGAGGTTATCCTTCACAACCACACTCTCTGAAGGTACTATCGATGCCTGATCACCCACTCACTTTTTCAATAAGGAAATGTGAAAGACTGGGTGAACCGATGCTAGTGCTGCTGGCAAATCTAACTCATAAGCCACATTACCAACCCTTTTCAGGATTCTGTAAGGACCTACATAATTGGGACTAAGCTTCCCTTTCTTGTTTAATCTCATCACCCCCTTCATGGGTGACACATTTAGGAAAACCCAATCATCGATCTCAAACTCTAAGTTCCTTCTCCTTACATCTGCATAGAACTTCTAAAGACTTTGAGTTGTCCTTAGTCTATATCTATTGAACCGAACTTTCTCCATAGCCTCATGAACCTAAGCTGGCCAAATCAAGGCTGCTTCACCTACTTCGAACTAACCAACTGGTGATCTGCATATATACCCATAGAGTGCCTCATAAGGGACCATCTGAATACTGGAATGGAATTTGTTATTGTAAGAGAACTCTATGAGAGGTAGGTGATCATCCCAATTACCCTTAAATTCGATAACACAAGCTCTCAAACATTTCCTCTAAGGTTTGAATGGTACGCTCCGCCTGACCATCCGTCTGTGGATGAAATGATGTACTGATATTTACCTGAGTACCAAGACCTTTGTGAAACGACTTCCAGAAATGAGATGTAAACTAGGGATCACTATCGGAGATGATAGGCAACCTAACTATCTCGCTAATGTAGAGTCTGGCGTAATCCTTCGTCGAATTTGTAGTCTTGACATCCAAGAAGTGAGCTAACTTAGTGACTCTATCCACTATCACCCAAATGAATTCATGTTGTCTTCAAGTACGAGCTAAACCTGTGATTAAATCTATGTTTATAACTTTTATAACACTTCAGATCCTAGGGAGATGAGACCTACGACCGTGGTCCATGGTCCATTGATGGACACATGGTCCGTAGGTGGGGTCCTGTTATTGGGGTTCAAGATTTAGGGGTCACTAATCCCACCCACGGCCGACCAGTATGGTCCGTGGTTAGACCTACGGACCATAGGTCTTGCCGTTGGTGAGGGTCGGCAGTTATTTGGAAAGAAAGGGATTTTGAGTAAACTTCAAACGGTCATATCTTTTAGCACAAAATGAAATAGGTGGCCCATGACCTATCAAATTAAATATAAGTGAGTCCTCTTTCCAACGCCACCAAGTTTCCTAAAATACAATATCAGAGTGAAAAGTTATGCTCGTTTCAAAAGAGCCCTGTTAAGAAAGGCCACAACCATGACCCAGTTGACGAGCAGTGGTTCAAACGATGGCCCGTCTGTCCCCTCGTGAGTGGCACTTCATCAGCTTTAAGTCAAGGTTTTTTTGTCATTTTCCTTATGTGTTGGGCACTTAAACTATGTCGTTTGATGCCTAAAATACGTCGTTTTAATCAGTCTAATCCTAATAACCAAATCAGACATATCCAGAACCCTCATTCTCCAAAAATATCACCCAACTTAGAGCTAAAAGAAGAGGAATAGTCGCCAGTTTCTTCCACAAACAAGCAGCGGTGTTCTTCAAAGTTCACCCCAAAATCCAAAGGATTTCTCTATAGATTTTGTCACCAGGTAAGTGGGATTTCACTAGTGGGTTCCTTTCACCCATTAGGTCCCTAGAATTCAGTTAGTATCTTCAATTCTCATAAACTTTTCAGACCTAAGATATCTAGATTTCTAAGATTTATTGTGATTATGGTTCTTTTAATCTAAATAAATTCATTTCTTGATAATTTAGTATAATTTCATTCATATCACTCAGAACCCTGGCTTGTGTAAATTTATCCTAGTTCATGAATTATACTTGCTAGGCCAACCAGACAGAAATTCATGCTTCACATTTCGAATGCTATATTCTCAGTATATATATGTTGCATTCTCAGTTAGAACGTAATATTTTGAGCTAATCAGTATTTAGTGAATTTTAGCTTCATGATTATTCAGATGGCAATAGACTTAGGATCGAGTTGGACTAGGGTTCAGCGTACCCTCAAAGTCCCAAAACTACGTGTCCGCATAGGTTTATATGTCCCCTATGTTAGGCATTAGTTTTAGTGATCACACCACAGTCATGCCTCTAAACCCCTGGCAAAGTTATTTTTCTATTAATTCTCGAAACTACTCCCTGTGAAAAAATAAAATCAAGTTTTAATTAATCATAACTATAAACATTATCGAATACAAACATACTAAATCTAAGGGGTGACGCAAGCATCAATTATCAATGGGGGTTTGTATTAACTAATCAACAAAAACAACAAAAATATAAGGAAACGAGATACGAAGACGGGATTCTTGGGATGTGATAGGAATATGGGATAAAAGACATTTATCGGGTAAATGCTATAAATAGTACATCGCTGAATATTTATAACTAGGCTAGACTTTAGTGGGGGTAAATTCTCTCTCGAGCAACTTACCCCAAATCAACTCGATTTCTCTCGAACACCGAGTTGCTGCTTTTAAGCACAGTCTCCGTCTTATCCCATTCACTCTATCGAGCTGAAAGTGTGGGAGAGGACCTAGGATTCACCCTCTCGAGTTGAACCCACGACGACCCAATAACCACCGGCTATCGATTTAGTAATCTTAATTTTAAAACCTCTCTCTCAAGCAAGACAAAAACACTAAGATGAAATCGTATTTGCAACTACAATCCCATTAATCTCAAACACAACTACTAAACGAAATCACATTTAAACAGTGAATATACCAACAATAAGCAACACCCAACAGTAAATTTAACCTATATTCACAAAATCACACCCCAAGAATTGGGGTTTTAGCTAGACATAGAAAAAATGAAGAAAATGATACCAAATCGAAGTAACATCAACTGGGTATGACTTATATTCACTTTAAACGAGTCTAAGTTGAAGAATCTTCAACACCCACTTCCAATTTCTTGGAATTGGAAGTCCTCAAATCTTCAAAACCTAAGCAAAATATTCTCTACTTGAAAACTTAGAAAATAAAAATGTTGTATCTGAAATTGCATACTAAAATAAAAATTCAAACTAGTATTTATAGTTGTCAAAAAATGTGGTATGAAGGATCACTCTACGCAGTTAGTCGGGATCGCCGATGCACTCGGTGATCCGCCCTTTGGTCTGCTTTATCGCCTTTCTGCTCTTGCCTTCAGCATCTTTGCGTTCTGAATCATTGGGCGATAGAGTACTGCTTCGCGGAACTTTTCGGCGACATGCCAACTGCCCTTTTTCATCGTTGACTTGATCTTTTCCTTCAGGACTCAGCACACTGGAACTTTGGGCGAGGTTAAGGCCTTTCGGCGACTCATCGAATGCATTAGGCATTCCTCAGGCCTTCTTTTCTTCCTCTTTTCAGCCATTTTGTTCCTTTTTGCCAAGTAGTGTCCATGCTTTGCCTCAAACTCCAAATACCTGAAACTTAAGGATTTACATCAGTTAGTGAGACAAAATATGCATTTGAGGACACTAATTCTATTAAAATAAAGCCCTAAATGAGTCCAAATCGTGGACTCATCAACACCCTCAACTTAAACTTTTGCTTGTCCTCAAGTAAAACTCAAGTTCGGCAGTTCAAAAAAGGATGTCTCGAACAGTGCTACACAAGACTCAATCATGAATGCACACACAAGACTCATTTACTCATGCAAAGATAAAATATGCACTCAAAGTTTCAAGTTGTGACACACCATTAACAAATAATCTCAAGCTCACTATACTTGCTTCAAATGCAAGTTCAAGCTCAACAAAGGAAATCAAATGCCCTCACACAAAAGAATGATTCCATATTCACACACAATGGTTCAACCATTTAAAGTTCCGAAATCAAATGCCACGCTCACACTCACAAAGAAGAACACAATGCATGCTTTCATCTATAGGTTTGCCCGTATTTTCCAATAAACAATTGTTTCAACTCACTCAAGATCAAAAAGGTCTTTACAAGCTTGTAATGGGGCCGAGTACAAAGGTATGGTCATTTAGGCTCAGTGACTTTCATCCTCGTGAAATGTAGTGCTTTTAACATTTCCTTTCCTCTTTTTTTATCAATTTCTTTAGTGCTCATAAGTCATCCCATTATTCACTTCCCATGGATTGTTTGGAAACCCCATTTCTTTTGTACTTTATTCCACAACTTTTTCATTCTTTTTCTTTTTCTTTATTTTCTTTCCCTTCTCTTTTTTTTATATGGAGGGGTTTCATTTTTCTTAAAACCATGGGTGAAAGGAGACTTTTCTTGCACTTCTTGACTTGCCTTCTCTTTTCACCACACCCCCAACTTACGCTTTTGGCCTAAGTTGGCTATTCGATCAACCACAATTCAGGAGGATTATAGGTAGAAGATTAAGAAAGGTCATGTTTTCATCAAGTTTCTTCCAAAGAAAGGTAAGGCTCAAGGGGTGTTCAAAAGAGGTTCACACACTCACAAGGTAGGCCACAAAAGAGGTATATGTCAAATTGGCTCACACACTTCGAAGTTGCCTAAGATCATATCAAGTGATAGCCTTACTTAGTCGACCAGACCAATAGGGAAAATTTTAGGTGTTATCATGCATGGTTCACAGTAAGATCATCACACAAGGCATCGACACCAAAGTCAAACAAGATTCTAAAGTCTCGCTAGTGTGCAACATTCATTGCAAGAGAATCAATTTGATAGTTAGCTAGTCACAACGAGATGCAAAGAGTTCACATATTGACTATGCAACTTCATTTGGCCTCATCGTAGCCGCACATTCATGTTTGTTCGATTATGAGCACTATTCAAGTCATCGGTATTGATCAAAACTGATACTCAAATTTGCAAGAGAACAACCACATTCAATACATACAAGAGGTGGCAAAATAATTTTGAAAGGGTCAAAAATCATTTTTCAATTAAAAATAAGGAGCCACAAGCTCAAACCTTTAACGAAAAGTAGTGTTAACACAATTTAAGCTAAAAATCCAATATATAAACAAATATATAAACAAAACAAGAGTCGTAATCAGCACACAAAGGTGGGCCTCACCCCACCACAAATAAAAAAAATTGTCCTCAAATGCAAATAAAAATATCCAAAAGTGAAATAGAGTCAAACAGAGAGGGAGGTAAAGAGGGGGTCATGTCTACACAATCGCTCCTTCTGTCTGGGCATCAATGCCCGATGCCTCACCCTAAGCCTAGGCATCAGTGCCCGAGGTCACCTCAGGAAGAATAGCAGTACCAGATTCACCAAGTTCTGTTGAGTGTGAATCTGCTAGAAAGACATGCACCGCCCTGCAGAATCCCCGGGCCCATGAAGGAATATTAAGGTCTAGGGTAATGGTCTTCCTGGCAGAAATGAGCCTCTTGCCCTTGCCTTTCCCAGTAGTTGTGGGTAGTTTCGTAACTTTGCCTTTCGACGTAGTTGAATCCTTATTTATCGTAGTCTCTTCGGAATTCTCTCGAGCTGGTGTTATTCTTTTAGCAGCTTTCGATTTAGTCATGTCTGCAAAATCTTGAAGAGAAGTTAGAAAAAACTTTAACAAAAGCACAGCAGAACAATTTCAGACAGATTCACCAAACCAGAGGGTGAATCACAAAATTTCTTGGGCGAGCTAGATCAAGCTCGCCGAAGGAATTTAGCTCAAAAAACTGCAGCAAGTAAGCGATGGGGGGAACCACTCGGTGTGTCGCTGATAGCTTTCGGCGAACAAGGACAGGCCCGCCGAAAGTTCCAGTGCACAAAGGTTCAGGGGTGCAGACAAAGGGTGCAAGAGAAGCTTTTTGGTGAGTCGCCGAATGCTTTTAGCGACATCAAGCTTCTCACCGAAAGTTACAGAATCAATCATCAAATAAAACAAGAAATCAAAGGCGAGATAGGGACATTAGGCGAACCGCCGAGTGGTTCGGCGAGCTCGACCCAGCTCGCCAAACGGTCTAATATGCCTATTTTCAACCCAACTTATCGAATTCAACCCCGCAACCCTAAAAAAAAAATCAAAGCATGCACTAGTACAATTAAGCTCAGACCCATAGAACCCATTGGCCCAAGATATTCAGACTTATCCCAGTTTTGCCAAATTTGGCCATTTGATGACTTTTGCCCTTAAGAATGGTGTCACCCACTCCATCATTGTGCAATTTAGGCCATTTAGCACAAATACACTCTACTCGTACTTCACCTAACAAATCTAACCAACATGCAAGCATACCCCCACAAAATTTAACTCAATTTAAGGCAGAAATTTACGGGCATTCGATGATCAGAACAATACGAGCAAGATTATTAAATTAAAACTGGTATTTAAATATTCTAATCCTATCATAGAGGCACAGCACACGACAATATGATATGATCATTGCAAATGAGTACAAAATTTTCAAAAGTAAACTCGGGGTTCGGAAAACCAACATTTGTGCTGATTAAAGTACTTTGAAATGCTAGGCGGCAATGAAATCCCAATTCCGAGCACTAATCAACAACCAAAATACTTAGGGAATATAAAAATATTGAAAATACTAACTTGGTGTGAGTTTGTGAAGTTTGAAAGTGAGGGAAAGTGAAGAGTTTGAAACTTTAAAACTTTTGGCACTTAATAACCGTCCAGTTAGCATCCGTTCGAGGACATTAGTTGCATTCACCGATCCACTCGGCGACACGTCTAGTGGTCATTTATCCCGCCAACTTTTACATGACCTTTAGTTTCTTGGGGGTTCAAACGGCGGGCAACATCGGGATTGCCAACTTAGTCGACGAATCGCCAAGTTTCTCTTGGGCTCACCGAGTTTTACAGGCTCCTAATTAAAATTGTGCTGAGCCAAATGGCGAATTAACTCAGGTGTGCCGACCTCTTCAGCGATGCGCCAACTGGAACATTCGCTTGCCAACCTGCACTTTTCAAACACTTTCCATACTCAAACCTGCACAATCAACACACCATTATTTCTAAAGCAAAAATTAAAGCAATAAAGGGTTTTGGGTTTCTTCCCAAACAGCGCCTTAGTTAACGTCGTGGCACGATGCGAGTCTACACTCAAGTTCCACTATTGTGGTTTGCCTCAATTTCATCAGGCAACCCTTTTTTGGATATTTATAGCGCTCATTTAGTACTTTGTCCATTTAGGATCCTAGTAGCAGGATGAGCTGGGCATGGGAAGTTGACATCTGGTTCAACAGTAATACATTCTCCCGGAGTTCCTCTAGTACCCTGTCCTGTGTATTGGTTTTCTGGAGAAAGAGCGTGAACATTGCTTCAGTTTGTCCATCCCCCTTATTCTTTAATTATCTTCGCTCATGAGGAGGGACATAGCGGTCTTTCTTGATGCACTGGACGTCAAACACTCTAACATTTTTGGCCAACTCATACATCTGAATCATCAGTGTGGCCATCATGAAGTCCTTTTCTACTTCTTGGTTTTTCTCGACCATGTGATCAAGCAGTTGGATTGCTATCGCATATGGTTGTTTTTCAATGCCACCCGAAATGAGTTGATCTACCAACACCTTGTTTCCGAGACCAAGACTTCTATAGAAATAGTCAAGGAGGACTATATCGGGAATTTCATGAGTTGGGCATTGAGTTATTAGTTCTTTAAACCTTGCCCATGTCTCATGGATCCGTTCACCTTCCAATTGTTTGAAGGTTAGGATGTGATCCTTGAACAGCATTACTTCCAATGGAGGAAACACCATTTGCTCGTGAGTACTGCTCGACCTACTCACCTCTTGTGTTTCGAAGCTCAAATCAACAAAACAAAACAAAAAATTAAGTAAGTTGTACTACGACTAACAAAAGCAAAATTCAACTTAACTACAAATTCTCAACTAACACCACTCCCCGGCAGCGGCGCCATTTTGACTTCCCGTATCAGGACACTACTTTGGTTCAAGTGCCAATGATCGCGTGTAGTGATATAACCCAACCAAGGGTTGGGATCGTTCCCACAGGGAGTGGTTTTGAGAATTAATAGAAAAATAAAATCAAGTTCTAATCAATCATAGCTATAAACATTATCGAATACAAACATACTAAATCTAAGGGGTGACACAAGCATCATTTATCAATGGGGGTTTGTATTAACTAATCAACAAAAATGACAAAAATATAAGGAAACGAGATAGAGAGATGGGATTCTTGGGATGTGATAGGAATATGGGATAAAAGACACTATCGGGTAAATTCTATTGATAGTACATCGCTGAATATTTGTAACTAGGCTAGACTTTAGTGGGGTAAATTCTCTCTCGAGCAACTTACCCCAAATCAACTCGGTTTCTCTCGAACACAGAGTTACCGCTTTTAAGCACAGCCTCCGCCTTATCCCATTCACTCTCTCGAGCTGAAAGTGTGGGAGAGGGCCTAGGTTTCACTCTCTCGAGTTGAACCCCCGATGACCCAATAACCACCGGCTATTGATTTAGTAGTCTTAGTTTTAAAACCTCTCTCTCGAGCAAGCCAAAAACACTAAGTTGAAATCGTCTTTGCAACTACAATCCCATTAATCTCAAACACAACTACTAAACGAAATCACATTTAAACAATGAATATACCAACAATAAGCAACACCCAACAGTAAATTTAACCCATATTCACAAAATCACACCCCAAGAATTGGGGTTTAAGCTAGACAGAGATAAAATGAAGAAAATGATACCAAATCGAAGTAACATCAACTGGGTATGACTTATATTCACTTTAAACGAGTCTAAGTTGAAGAATCTTCAACACCCACTTCCAATTTCTTGGAATTGGAAGTCTTCAAATCTTCAAAAGCTAAGCAAAATATTCTCTACTTGAAAACTTAGAAAATAAAAATGTTGTATCTGAAATTGCATACTAAAATAAAAATTCAAACTAGTATTTATAGTTGTCAAAAGATGTATTGTGAATGATCAGTCGACGCAGTTAGTCGGGATCGCCGATGCACTCGATGATCCCCTATTTGGTCTACTTCATCGCCATTCACCTCTTGCCTTCAGCATCTTCGCATTCTGAATCATTGGGCGATATAGTACTGCTTCACGAAATTGTTTGGCGACACGCCGACTGCTCCTTTTCATCGCCGACTTGATCTTTTCCTTTAGGACTCAGCACACTGGAACGTTGGGCTAGGTTAAGTCCTTTTGGTGACTCGCCGAATGCATTAGGCGATCTTCAGGCCTTCTTTTCTTCATCTTTTCAGCCGTTTTGTTCCTTTTTGCCAAGTAGTGTCCATGCTTTGCCTCAAACTCTAAATACCTGAAACTTAAGGATTTACATTAGTTATTGAGATAAAATATGCATTTAAGGACACTAATTCTATTAAAATAAAGCCCTAAATGAGTCCAAATTGTGGACTCATCAAAGGTATAAAGGGTCCTCTTGATGGGGCATATACCTCAGACTCCACATTTTGCTCACGTGGTTTAAGTCGATTAATAGTAGCTCCCACAGTCAGACTCTTAGTGCATTGACCAGGTTTTCAGCATTTACTTCAGTAATCAGTTCAACTTGTTATCTTCATGATTAGTATTTGGTCATTGCATTCAGTATCTATATTTTTGTTCAAATTATATCATTGCTCAGTTATGCATTGTTCAACTTATATACTTTGTTCAGCTTAGCATATCTATATCATGTATGCTCAGTACATGGATCCAAGTACTGACGCATACTTTGTACTACATCATTTCATGATATAGGTTCAATAATCAGCATCCAAATCACGCTTAGTTCGATCTTCAGTCCAACTTCAGTAGCTTCAGTGGTGAGTCCCCATACTTCGAGGACAATAGACATGCTTTACATTTCAATCTTTATTTTCAATTTTTAGTTTTGTTAGAATTAGTTGGGGCATGTCCGAGTAACTCAACTCAGTTAGAAGCTTTTCAGACATAGTAGTAGATTCAGCTCAAGTTGTTAAGTGGTGGGTCAGTCAACATTAAACTCTTAATATATTTTATATTTAGACTAATTGGGTTTTTCCCCCACTTTAATATATCCACTATTTTAGCTTCCGTATAGTACATGTTTTACTTAGTTATTCTCAGTAGCTTGATATATGTTAGATTAAGGGTTAGCTTGGGTTCACTCGTGATCCTAGGTCCCATGTTACGTCTAGGAGGTAGCCTTGGGGCGTGACAAGTTCCCACTTCCACATAGGAATGCTAATCTCTTGAGTCACACCTCCTAGTTTCTGATGTTCTACTTTAACATGTGGACAGTTAGGACACCTAGCCACAACGTGAACATCTCTGGCTATTCTTTCTTCCCTTCCTCAACATGTGATACATTACCCATGGATAGTCTTCTGAGGGCGTCAGCCCTTACATTGGCCTTACTCGGATGGTAGAGCACATTCATGTCATAGTCTTTGAGGAATTCAAGACATCTCCTCTGAACCAGATTCAACTCTTTTTGGGTGAACACATACTAGAGGTTGTTATGATCTATGAACACATCAACATGAAACCATACAAGTAGTGTCTCCAAATCTTTAGGGAAAACACTACGGCTGCAAGCTCAAAGTCATGAGTTGGGTGGTTCTTCTCATGGACTTAAAGATGTCTAGAAGCATAAGTTATAACCTTACCTTGCTGCATCAACACACAACCTATTATGACCCTGGATGCATCACAATATACCACATAACCGTCTAAACCATCTAGTAGAGTCAAGACAGGAGTTGTAGTCAACCTGGTTTTCAGCTCTAAGAATTTTTTCTCACACTCATTTGACCACTGAAACTTGACATTTTTCTGAGTCACCTTGGTCAATGAGGCAGCTATGGATGAATCCTTCAATAAACCTCCTATAGTAACCAGACAAACCCAAGAAATTTCTGATATCAGTCGAAGAAGTAGGTCTAGGACGGTGCTCTACTGCCTCAATTTTTTGAGAATCCACTAGGATCCCTTCGTTAGACACCACATAACCAAAAAAAATGATCGATTGTAACCAGAATTCATATTTTCTAAACTTAGGGAATAGTTGATGATCTTTAAGGGTTTGCAGAACAATTCTCTGATGAGTCGCACGCTCTTCCTCACTCCGAGAATAAATGAGGATATCATCAATAAAGACAATGATGAATAAGTCCAAATACTATTTGAACACCATGTTCATTAAGTCCATGAAAGCTACAAGAGCATTTGTTAGTTCAAAAGACATAACTACAAATTCATAGTGACCATACTGAGTCCTGAAGGTTGGCTTCAGGATGTCACTATCTCTGACTCTGAGCTAGCCGGATTTGAGGTCTATCTTAGAAAAGCAACTAAAACTTAAAGTTGGTTGAACAAGTTATCAATCCTGGGGATGGGATATTTATTCTTGATTTTGACTTTGTTCAACTCACGATAGTCAATGCACATCCCGAGAGAACCGTCTTTATTTCTCAAAAACAACATTGGATCACCCCATGGAGAGATGTTGGGTCTTATGAAGCCCTTATCTAGAAAGTTTTTCAACTATTCTTTTGTTTCCTTAAGCATAGTTGAAGCCATTCTTTAAGAAGGAATCAAAATAGGTTGGGTATCTGATTAATAACGTTTCAAAGATACTTCATCCAATTCCAAGGGTCAACGATCGTTAATCAGTATATAACCTAACTAAATGAGTTGGGGTCGAATCCCACAGGGAGCGGTACGTGTTTAAGATTCAATAGGAAAGTGTGAACATGGCCAAATCACTCATAGGAATAGACATTATCGAATAAAAACATAATTCAAATCAGGGGGTGACACGAATGTCAAACAAGGGGGTTTTGGTTTGAAATTAACAACTACAACAGCAGTAAACAATATGAAATAACAATAATGATATGGGTTCTTGGGATGTGATTCGATTATAGGCTAATATAGACAAATGGGTAATTGCAACTATTAGAAAATGGCTAGATATTAGTAAGTAAGCTAGACGATAGATGGGGCAAATTTTTTCTCAAACAATTTACCCCGAATCAAGTCGATTTCTCTCGATCATCGATAAGCATACAAAATAAGAACAACCCACACCTTAGTCCATTCACTCTCTCGAGCTGAATGTATGGAATTGGGTTTAGGATTCACTCTCTCGAGTTGAAACCATGTCAACCGAATACGCACTGACCATCAATCAATAATCTTAGTTTTAAAATATCTCTCTTGAGCAAGCCAAAAACACAAGGGTAGGACTGCATTTGCAACTACATTTCTTAAATTAAACCACAATTAATGATTGAACTCTATTCTAAACATCATTTAAACTAACAAATAGCAATACCCATAAACTAAATAAGCCCATAATCACACCCCAAGAATTGGGATTTTAGCTAGACATTATAAAAAGATAAAAATTGTTACCAAACTGAGTTTCCATCAACTAGGTAAGATTAATTTCGTCTTTACAATGTTCCAAGTTGAAGAATCTCAAAGACCCACTTTCAATTTCTCAAAAGTGAAAAACTTCAATTATTCAAAGCTAAGGAAAAACTCTCAAAAATATGAACACAGATACTATTCAAAATGAATGATGATTCTTTTATTCAATAATGATTCAATGATTCTAAACTAAATGTTTAAAAATATATTTATAGTCGCCAAAAATGTGTTGCGATGAGTCACTTAGTGAAGTAAGTCAGGTTCACCAATCCACTCGGTGATCCGTCCTTTGGTCAATTCAATCGTCTTTCTGCCTTGGCCTTCATCATCCTCAAGGTTTGTAACTTTGGGCAATCCAACACTCCAACGCAGAACCACTCGGCGATCTGCCGACTGCTCCTTTCTCTCGCCAACTTGGTTCTTTCTTTCAGGGTTTGGCGCACTGGAACTTTAGGCGGTCAAATGGCCATTCAGCAACTCGCCAAGTGGACTTGGCGATCACCAGGCTTGCTTTTCTTCATTCTTTCAGCTCGCTTTGTTCCTTTTTGCAAATTAGTGTCCTTGCTTTATTCCACAAACCATGTACCTGGAAATCAAGGGTTTTACATCAGTTATTGGCATAAAATAAGCATTTGAGGAAACTAAATCATTATAAATAAAGACCTAATAAGTCCAAATCTCGGACTCATCAACACCCCCAACTTAAACTTTTGCTTGTCCTCAAGTAAAACTCAAGTTCAGCAGTTCAAAAATGATGTCTCAAACAGTGCTACACAAGACTCAATCATGAATGCACACAACAAGACTCAACTTACTCATGCAAGGATCAATTGTGCACTCAAAGGTTCAAGTTGTGACTCACCATTACCAAAAATTCTCAAGTTCACAATGCTTGATTCAAATATAAGTTCAAGTTCAACAAAGGTACTCAAATGCCCTCACACAAAGATGATTCCATATTCACACACAATGGTTCAACACTTTATAGCTCCGCAATCACATACGACTCTCACACTCGCAAAGATGAACACATGCATGACTTCACCCATAGGTTTGCCCTTATTTTCCAAGCAACATTCGTTTCAGTTCACTCAAGATCAAAAGGGTCTTTTCAAGGCTTGTAACGAGGCTGAGTGTAAAGGTATGGTCATTTAGGCACAATGGTTGTTATCTTCATGGAATGTGGTATGAACATCACTCTATTTCCTTTTCTTCAATATTCTAATCCATGCTCAAATTCATCCCATTATTCACTTCTCATGGACTACCGAACACCCCATCTCTTTTGCAACTTTTCACAACATTATTTCACAACTTTTTCATTCTTTTTCTTTTTCATTTTTCTTTTCTTTTTCTCTTCTTTTTTTTGTATGGAGGGGTTCCATCTTT
This sequence comes from Solanum chiquidenum, assembly GCA_029582725.1. Classification (NCBI taxonomy): domain Eukaryota; kingdom Viridiplantae; phylum Streptophyta; class Magnoliopsida; order Solanales; family Solanaceae; genus Solanum; species Solanum chiquidenum. The sequence continues at coordinate 43,033 of JAJOOS010004529.1, forward strand.
CTCAAAACCATGGATCAAGGGGAACTTCTTTGCACTTGTTGATTTACCTTCTCTTTTCACCACACCCCTAACTTAGGCTTTTGGCTTAAGTTGGCTATTCAAACAACCCACACTTCATGAGGATTATAGGTGAATGGATAAAGAGGGGTTACAATTACATTAAGTTTCTTCGAAGAAAAGGATTAGGCTCAAAAGGTGTTCAAGCAAAGTTCACACACTCACAAGGTAGGCCACAAAAGAGGTATAATGTCAAATTGTTTCACTCTTCAAATTGTTGCCTAAGATCATTTCAAGAGTTTGCATCACTTAGTCAATCGGACCAACGGGGGAAATTCTAGGTGTCATCACACATGGTTCACGGTAAGCTCATCACACAATGCATTGGCAACAATATCAAACAAGACTCCACACTTTCGCTAGTGTGTAATGTTCATCACAATAGACTCAATTTGATAATCTGCCAGTCACAACGAGATGTAAAAACTTTGCATATTGCCTATGCTACTTCTTTTGGCCTCACCGTAGCCGCACATTCATTTTAGTTCGATTAAGAGCACTATTCAAGTCATCGGTATTGATCATGACCGACAATCAAATTTGCACAAGAACAGCCACATTCCAACACAATCAAGAGGTGGCAAAAATTTTCAAAAAAGGTCCAAAAACCATTTACCAAATTAAAACAAGGAGCCACAAGCTCAAACATCCACAACACAGTGCCAAAACATAATTTACAGCACAAAACCCAATATATAAACAAAAGTAATAATCACAAGAGGTAGGTATGGAAATACCTCACCTCACCACAAACAAAAACAATTTGTCCTCAAATGCAACAAAATACTAGAAAATCAATCAAAATGACAGAGAGGGAAGTAAAGAAAAGTCATGTATACGCAGTCGCTCTATCTATCGGGGAATCAGTGCCCGCTGTAACACTTTTATCTTGCGCAATAGTGCCAGTGGTATCAGTAACTCTAGATCCAGTGGGGTCGGCCATGGGTGTGTCTGCCAATGAGATTTGCATAGCTGAATCTACCATGGCCTCCTCAATATCCGTAAGGCCCTCATAAGAAGCCTCATCATCAACACCAAGCTGGTCCTCATCGGTCTCAGCCTCAGACTCGACAGCAGCCATCTCCTCAACTCAAACCTCATCTCCGATAGTAGCCGGAGGTACATCTATATCAGTAGGAATATCAGGGATCTCCATAGTCCCGAATATCATGGACATATAAATGGACTTCAGTTGGTCCACATCCTTCCTCAGCTCAGCAATAGTGGTCTTAAGAGCCGTCATCTCCTCAATGGCCCCTTGGCCTTGCTCACACACCGCTAACTGTGTTGCAAGGGCATTAATAGTCACATTCAAGGATGTCACAGCATCATCAAGGGCCCTCTAGGTCATTCCAAGAATAGTAGCCTCAAGCCTAGAGGCACGCCTATCAACAGAATGATCTAGCAGTCCCATCCGTAGTAATGCAGCCTAGGTGAGTGGAGGTCGAGAAGTAGAAGCAGCAGGGGCACCAGACCTAGGAGGCAAGGGAGTTGTAGAGGAACCAGGCGTCATGGAAGGGGAAGTGCTAGATATACCTGAACGCCTAGGGGTCGGAGTAGGCAAAGGTGCCTCTACAAGTAATGCATCAGTAACCATAACCGGGGATGTATCCACCGGGGATACCTTCTCCTTCTCAGCCTCATCCTTCAAGTACTCCGCCTCAATTCTTTGAATGTCGGTAGAAGATGTGGGAATGAATTCCACATCCTTCTTTGCATCAAAGGGCATTGGGCTCGTCTACACAGCTCGGTGATCAACACCAGAAAAGAAAGGGAGGTTTAGCGTTGCTTGGCCCTCATGGCCATATCGTATTCAATGAGCATACCCAAATTTATGCACTTTCGTGCAATGATCAATCCAAGACAAACTGCCTTTGTGTGGTGGAGGATGGACTCATTCAGGGATGGCATAATATATTTGTTGATAAAGCCAAACCAGTACCTCACTGCTACATGGAGGTCCTTCTTCTCTATCGGAGCTCCTGGCTCCAACCACCTAGAAGTACCATCAGAAATGAGAGGAGCTAACCAGCTTTTCGTATTCTCTAAGGACTTGGTCTTGATCATGTACTGGTAGTCGTCTGCAATATTGTCGGTACATTCCAAGATAGTATTTATGTTAGTACTATCACACAGAACCTTCTTACCTGACAACCACATAATCAACCGGCTTGAATGTAGCTGCCTGCTTCTTCCTTTATGGCACTAAAGCTCCGTAAGCAGAGTAGAACTCCCGGACCCAATTGGGAACATAAAGGCCACGGGGTTTCGTGAAGATCTAAAACTTGTGAGACCTCAGGCAGCTCATAATCTCTGGGTATCTGTCTATTACCCCATTAGTAGACAGCCTTTTCTCCTCAATAATAGTCTTCAATCCCTCAGTCTTCAATATGTTCATAAACTGGGGAGGAGGACCTTGTGCAAGTGGTGCAGGAAACACAACCTGGTCTGGAGAGGGAGGAGGAGTATGACTCTTCGGCACCCTGATCCTAGACGGATCATACATACTCTTTGAGCGCATTTTAGCACTCTGGGCCATCAATAGCTCATCATCCTCAGGCTCAGAAGTGGTAGCCCGAGGATCCTGGTGCTCACCCTCACTCTCAAAAGTGGTGAGGTGAGTGGCATATATCCCATCAATGTCAGAGCTGACCTACGGTGATACAGGAGTAGGTGATTTGCCTTTCCCTTTGCCATTCCCACCTATGGTAGGAATTTTGGCTACTTTTGCCTGGGATGCAGCCGCATCCTCATTGATTTTGATTCCCTTAGCCCTCTTGTGGGGCGGCATGTTCTACCTGCCACTTATAGTCTATCCATGTCTGCAAAAACATCGTAGAAAGTTAGAAACATCTCAAGAAAAATCACAAAAATTATATTGCAGATAGACTCGCCGAATCGATCGGTGAGTCGCCGAATCGATCGGTGAGTCGCCGAATCGATCGGTGAGTCACCAAATAACTTTAGCAATCTAGATCGGCCTCGCCGGAAGGATTGGCTTCAAAAATTTGCAGTAAAATGGCATATCGGCGATTGGGGGGACCTTTCGGTGAATCACCGATAGCAATCGGTGAGCACAGACTAGTCCACCGAAAGTTACAGTGCATTTTAGGGATTAGGGAAGCAGAAGGGGGACCAAAGGAGACTTTCGGTGAGTCGCCGAGTGCACTTGGCGAGCTCAAGTTTCTCGCCGAAAGTTACAAAACCCAAACTTAACATTTGCATGAATCTAAATGCGAAAAAGGGGGATTCAGCGAACCGCCGAGTGGTTCAGCGTTCTCAACCCAGCTCGCCAAACTGCCCAACGTGCCTACTTACAACCCCAACTTCCAAAATCAACCCCGCAGCCCCCGAAAACAAAATTAAAATCATACAGTAGTTCAATTAAACCTAGACTCATACCCCCGGGGTACTCACACTTCTCTCAATTTGGCCAAAATTGGCCATTTGACGACTTACGCCCTTAAGAATGTCGTCATCCGCTCCATCATTGGGCAAAGCACATCATTTAGCACAAATATGGGTTACTCAGACTTCACCCGACTAGACCAAACAACAATTTAGCACAACCCAACAATTTATGATCAATTTTAAGGTATGCAACTCAGGAAATTAACAATATAGGCAATTTAGGCAAGATTTCAAATTTAAAAGAAGCAAACAAGCACACAAACAAATATGGATTCAGACAGGCCCAGCACACATCACTAATATCAAAATAATTGAAATTGACTAAAACCGCTAAATACGAGTTTAGGGTTCAGAAAACCAACCATGAATGCCGAATATGAGATTTGAAATGCTAGGCGGCAAAGATTTCAAACTTCGAACACAGAATTCACGACTAGGAAATGGTAAAAACATGAAAATATGGGAAATATAATGCAAGTGTCATTTTGGGAAGTTAAAAAGTGAGAGAATGTGAACAGTTTCAAATTTTAAACCTTTGGCCTTTAAAAACCGTCCAATTATCGCCCTTTCGGTGACTTTAATTTTGCTAGTTGAACCATTCGGTAAAACATCGAGTGGTCACTTACCTCACCGAGTTTTACAGGACCTGATGTTAATGTGGGGGTCCAAACGGTGGAACAAGTTAGGGTCACGACCTGTTCGGCAATTTGCCGACTTGTTCAAGGGCTAGCCGAGTTTTATAGACTCCAACTTAATAATTTCTTGAGTCCAACAGCGGTCCAAGTTGAGCTCGCCGACCTCTTCAGTGAGTCAACGACTGGACATTTTACTCGCCAACCTGCACTTTTCCTTACATTATACACTTTAACCTACACAATCATCACACAATTATTTCAAAAACAAAAAGAAAGCAATAAAAATGTAGGTTGCCTCCCAAGCAGTGCCTTAGTTAACGTCGTGGCATGACGCAAGTCCTCACTCAAACTTCATTCTTGGGGTTGGCCATAGTGTCACTAGGAAACCCCCCTTGTTGTCTCGGGTTTAAATGGGAAGAAATTTGACCCGTATGGGTCTCCAACTGTTTAATAGAGATGGAATGAGAGGTAATCGTCTGGCTAAGGGTCGATACATCTTCCTTCATCAACCTTGTTGAGAATACGAGAGAGCATATCCTCAGATCGGCCACTCTCAGAATCTTTGGGCTTTTGGCGCTCGTGAGGAGGAACATACCTATCCTTCTCCCCGTCTCTTTCCTTCCAAGTGGGGTTACGATCCCTCCACTCTCTATCACGATCTTTCTAGCCTTCATTCTTGTTCCAACCTTGGTTACCACCCTGCCTCGGGTAGTTTGAACGATAGCACCTCCTTGGTTGGCTAGAAAGTTCACCTCCTCATTAAATAGCGCTTCAAACTTGGTCTATTCGGGGTTTACACACCCAACGCCCATAGCATTGACACTTCTAGCACCAGCTCCCATGATATTTTTGGACAAAATGTCAAGTTGGGTCCTGATCTTTGCCATGTTTTGGTCCCTCTCTTGGTCTTTCTCAAGCTGCTCCTTGGTCAATTTAAATGTGAGAGGGGAGACATGATCTTCGCGGGTGTACCAAGCCCCATCAATTGTGGTCATACCATCCAAAAGTTGGGCTGCTATAATGTAAGGTTGTTGCATCAAACCTCCCAGATAAAGTTGGTCAGCTATGCCCTTGTTCACCAAATCAAGACTTCGGTAAAAATATTGTAGCAAAACGTTGTCGGGGAAACCATGAGTTGGGCATTGCAGCACCAACTTCTTAAATCTTAGCCAAGTCTCATGAATTGTCTCACCCTTCAAATGCTTGAAGCTTTGGATATTGTCCCGAAGTGTCATCATCTTCGAAGGAGGGAAAATTGCACTTGAAATGTAGTGACAAGCTCTTCCCACGAAGTTATGGAGTTTCTTAGAAATTCAGCCAACCACTTACATGCTTCTCCCATTAACGAAAATGGGAAGAATCTCAATCCGACCGAATCTTGGGATATGTTCTTGAAGGAAAACTGCTTGTAAACATCAACAAAGTTTCTTATATGCTCATGGGGATCCTCGAGAGCCAACCCACCAAACAACCCTTTCAATTGCAAGAGCTACAACATGGTGCTTGTAATGTGGAACACAGTTTTCCCTTCAGTCAGAGGCAAGCGAATGGAACCAATTCCACCCATTAGATGAGGGTCATTAACATTCGGATCATTGACATCGTTGAGGTTGACGATGTCATCTTGGTGGCCTACTTGGCTACCATTGCTCCCGTTGACACTCATTTCCTCTGTTTTAAAACAGCAACACACAAACCAAAACTAAAAATAAGTAAATTCAACTATGACTAAAAAGAACAAAATTCAACTTCACCGAAAGAATCTTAACCAACACCACTCCCCGACAGTGGCGCCATTTTGATTAATAACATTTCAAAGATACTTCATCTAATTCTAAGTGTCAACGATCGTTAATCAGTATATAACCAAACTAAATGAGTTGGGTTCGAATCCCACAGGGAGCGGTACGTGTTTAAGATTCAATAGGAAAGTGTGAACATGGACAAATCACTCATAGGAATAGACATTATCGAATAAAAACATAATTCAAATCAGGGGGTGACACGAATGTCAAACAAGGGGGTTTTGGTTTGAAATTAACAACTACAACAGCAGTAAACAATATGAAATAACAATAATGATATGGGTTCTTGGGATGTGATTCGATTATAGGCTAATATAGACAAATGGGTAATTGCAACTATTAGAAAATGGCTAGATATTAGTAAGTAAGCTAGACGATAGATGGGGCAAATTTTTTCTCAAACAATTTACCCCGAATCAAGTCGATTTCTCTCGATCATCGATAAGCATACAAAATAAGAACAACCCACACCTTAGTCCATTCACTCTCTCGAGCTGAATGTATGGAATTGGGTTTAGGATTCACTCTCTCGAGTTGAAACCATGTCAACCGAATACTCACTGACCATCAATCAATAATCTTAGTTTTAAAATATCTCTCTTGAGCAAGCCAAAAACACAAGGGTAGGACTGCATTTGCAACTACATTTCTTAAATTAAACCACAATTAATGATTGAACTCTATTCTAAACATCATTTAAACTAACAAATAGCAATACCCATAAACTAAATCAGCCCATAATCACATAATCACACCCCAAGAATTAGGGTTTTAGCTAGACATTATAAAAAGATAAAAATTGTTACCAAACTGAGTTTCCATCAACAGGGTAAGATTAATTTCATCTTTCCAATATTCCATGTTGAAGAATCTCAAAGTCCCACTTTCAATTTCTCAAAAGTGAAAAACTTCAATTCTTCAAAGCTAAGGAAAAACTCTCAAAAATATGAACACAGATACTATTTAGAATGAATAATGATTCTTTTATTCAATAATGATTCAATGATTCTAAACTAAATGTTTAAAAATCTATTTATAGTCACTAAAAATGTGCTCCAAAGAGGCACTCGGTGAAGTAAGTCGGGCTTGGTGATCCGCCCTTTGGTCAATTCCATCGCCTTTCTGCCTTGGCCTTCATCATCCTCAAGGTCTATAATTTGGGTGATCCAACACTGCATCGCGGAACAACTCGGCGATCCACCGAATACTCCTTTCTCTCACCAACTTGGTTCTTTCCTTCAAGGCTTGGTGCACGGGAACTTTAGGCGGTCAAATGGACATTCAGCAACTCGCCAAGCGGACTTGGCGATTACCAGGCTTGATTTTCTTCATTCTTTCAGCTCGCTTTGTTCCTTTTCACAAATTAGTGTCCTTGATTTGTTCCTCGATCTATGTACTTGGAAATCAAGGGTTTTACATCAATTATTGGCATAAAATAACATTTATGGACACTAAATCATTATAAATAAAGCCCTAAATGAGTCCAAATCTGAGACTCATCAGTATTTGGGAGGAGATCTATTCCGAAGTCAATTCCCCTTACGGGAACTCTATGAAGATCATCTAAGAACACTTCTAGAAACTCATTTATGACTGGAACTAGCTCAAGGGTTGGATTTTCGAAGTTTGAATCCTTAACCTGAACAAGATGATAGATATACCCTTTAGAAATCATTTTTATGGCCTTAAGGTAAGAGATAAATTGACCTACAAGCACTGAGTTACTACCCTTCCACTCTCGGACTGGCTCGTTTGGAAACTAGAACCGAATTATCCTAGTTCTACAATAGACTGAGGCATAATATGAAAGAAATCAATCCATGCCTAGAATGAAATCAAAATCTATCATTTCTAACTATACAAAGTCTGCTGAGGTGAATTTCTGGAAAACAGTGACATAATTTTGTATACCCTTCTAGCTATAACTGGGTCACCAACTAGAGTAAACACTGAGAAGGGTTCTGAGAGGGTTTCTGTACTGACATCAAAGTTTACTTCTATAAAAGGAGTCAAAAAGAAAGTGTATCCCCTAGGTCTAACAATGCATACACATCTAAATGGAAGAGTTGTAACATCCTCGTGACAACATCCAAAGAATCCTCCTGGTCTTATCGAGCCTGAAGAGCATACAATATGTTCTAGCGCTGACCACAACCTATAACAAACGAGGCAGCCTACTGAGTGGGGTGACTTGCGATGTTGAAGTTTTACACTAAGCTCTGTTACCTCCCTGTCCTTGCCTGGCAGAATGGAAATCCTTCAACCTATGACCAATTTGAACGCACCCAAAACACCCATATCTACCGGCAAGACACTCACATGGATGGTTCTTACCACACTTTAGACAAGATAGAAAAGTTCGTCTACTTGAAACACTGCCTGAGACTTAGAGCCCGATGCCCTCCTTTCCTAATCCTGTCAAAACCTGCGGGATGGAGCGCTAGATGATGAAGGAGTTTGGGCTATAGACCTCTGCTGAAACTGTGAGGGATTTACACCGCCTAAACTCTGCTGAGAATATTCATAGTTGCCCGTTCTAGCCTTTTTGTTATCCTTAGACATTTCCTTGAGCTTATCTCCCCGAACCTGTTGATCATGGGTCATTAGTCTAGAGATATACATATCCCCTAATAGCATAGGATTCTTGCACTCGGTCTTTACCAGATCGAATAATCCAAACAAGAACTTGCCTAATTGTGCTCTCTGATCAGTCATCATATGTGGAGCATACCTGGAGAGATAAGTGAACTTTAGCTCGTATTCTTAGGCAGACATCGACCCTTGCCTCAAGTTCATAAATTCTGGGGACTTAGACTCCCTCATTTCTTTCGGGAAGAACATGTCATTGGAGTTGTATCTACACCATTGTTGTCTTTCCACTACATGAACCGAATATGAGCCACATCCTTAAGTTGATAGGATGCTAGCTCAACACTGTTAGGATCAGTCAATTGTATTACCTCAAGAATATTCTTGACCTCATTAATGAAGTTTTGTGGGTATCCACCAACCATCGACACAAGAAACTCTGGCGTATCCATATGAACAAAGTCTAAAAACATGTCTACAGTTGATCCAACAGTAGGATTTGTACAAAATGGGGCATGTTGACTGGTTTGGTTGGCTACGGTCTAAGCTAATAGCTGGATCGCATTACGCAACTCTGCATTCGAATCCTCATGGTTCGGGACTAGAGGAACTGTGTTAGCACTGCGTGTGTTAGCATTTCATGTGTTAGCTCTGCAAGGAGGCATGATTTGAAATGCATAACGATGGATTAGAAGGGAGAAGTTGAATCACACATCATCGCACGATAGAGAGAGCAAAAGAAGTGAACTTTTTCTTAGAACACCTTGTAGCCTCGCCCTCATAGACATGGCGCACTTCACACCCATAAAAGTGGCTCTACTTAGTGCGGCTTTCAAACACCCTAGGACTCTTGAATCTAATGCTCTGATACCAAGTTTGTCATTCCCCGAGGCTACCCCTAGGCGCAACACGGTGCTTAGTATCACAAGTGACCCCAAGCTAACCCATGACCTAACATATCTATACAAGTTCAATTAAATCATGCATAGTGAAGAAGCTAAAAACAATTAATAACTGAAATAAGGAAAAGCCTAACAAGTCTGAATATATCAAATATATGAAGAGTATAGTGATGACTGAAAACAATACTAACAACTCAAGATGAATCTACTCTATGTCTAAAAGCCTCTAACAGATCTAAGTTGTGGGGACATGCCCCCAGCTAACTCTAACAAGACTGAAACTGAAATGTTAAAAGTGGAATGTAAAGCATGTCTATTTTCCTCAAACTATGAGGACTCACCACGAAGCCGCTGAGTATGGACCGGAAGTCGAGCTAAGCGTGATTTGGATGCTGAGTACCTGAACCTACATAATACAATGATGTAGCGCAAAACTATGTGTTAGTACTTTGGATGTACTAAACATGGAAATAGTTATACTGAAGCATAACTGGAAACTGAGCTAGATGCAATGATCAAGTACTAATCATGAAGATAACATGTTGAATGGAATACTGAAGCAATACTAAATACATGGTCAACGTAACATGAATCAGATTGTGGGAGATACTATTAACTGACATAAACCACGTGAGCTAAACATGGAGTCCGATGTATATGCCCTATTGAGAGGAACCAATATGCAGTGTCGGTGTATAGAGGCATGAATATGCATTGATCACTAAAACGGATGCCCAACAGAAGGGACTTATAAACCTACGAGAGCATATAGTTCTTGGACTTAAGGGTACGCTGAAACCTAGTCCAACTCGATGCTAAGTATACTCCCAACTGAATGTAAAGCTAAAATGCAACTAAAATATTGAGTAGCTCAAAATACTAATAATTATTTGAGAATGCAACACACATATAATGAAAGATATGGCATTCAAATTTTGAACTGTGATTGTCTGACTAATCTTCCTAGCAAGTATAATTCATAAATACCGATAACTAACACAAGCTAGGTTTTCTGAGTTCTATACATGGGACTATACTAGTTCTCCAAGAAACATGTAATTAACATTATAGGGAATATAACAGGTGAATTGCAATGGATCCCTAAGATTTAGGAACCCTAGGTCTGAACAATTTATGGAAAATCTGAAGAATTGACTGAATTCTAGGGACCTAATGGTTGAAAGGAACCCACTAGTGAAATTCCATATACCTGGGGAAGAAAACTACAGATAAATCCTTTGGACTTCAGTTCTGAACTCGAAGATGACCTATGTTTGTTCTTGGGAGAAACTGTCGCCTCTTTCTCTGCTTTTCTTTATAAGTTAGACGATTTTAGGAGAATGAGGGTTTTAGGTCGTTTCTGACTAATTACTTAGGCTTATACTAAATAAAACGACGTAGTTCAAGTACCAAACGCATAGGGGAAAAGAGCAATATGACCCTGACTTAAAGATGATGAATTGACCTTCACGAGTTGCATGACGGGCCATCTAAGGCATAATGGCCTGTCTAGTGGGTCATCATGATGCCCCACCCGACAAGGCTTCACTCAAACAAGCATAACCTTCTACTCTGGGCTCGAAATTAGGAAAACTTGGTGGAGTTGGACAGAGGACTCAAAGATGTTTAATTTGATAGGTAATGGGTCACCTAATTCATTTTGTACTGAAGGATATGATCGTTTAAAGTTGACCCAAAACTCAAAGTCGGATAAGTCTCTTTCACGGATGACTTCACGATCTGTGTGAAGCTCTACAGACCGTCTAGGCGTCTGTGGTCCTTCACAGTGAAATTCAGTGCAACCTCATTGTTTGGGTGACTTGTATGAACCCTAGATGGGCCATCCAAGTCACCACGGGACTTCAAAGGCGTCGTCTAGGTGACTCCCTCCTACGCAGCCTCTGGAGAGTAGTTCACGATGCCCTCGACGGGCCAGGAACCCCTAGATGGACTGTCTAGGGAGCCATCTAGGTGACCCCTTCCAGGACAGTCATGGATGGGTACTCACGAAACCCTTAATGGGTTGTGGACCCCCAAACGGCCCGTCTAGGGAGCCGTGAAGGGTCCATGGTCAATTTTGGGTTTGTGGTCTTGCCCGTTTTCCTTTTTAGTCCTTTCTTGAAGTCGGAGGTGTTACAACAATGCTCTCAAGTAATTTTTTAATATTCAAAATTAGAATTCGAGATCTCTAATTAAGAACTGGAGGATTCCAACCATTTCAACATAACCTATTTTAATTGCATTTACAAGTTAAATATTTGTTTTTAGATATGACTTGATTAAGAGATAGCGTAAAGAAAAAAAGTATCCACCACTGAAATTTACAAAATAATGAATATATGATCATTTATTTTACGTACAATTCATACATTGCATAGTTAAATATATGATCATAATAAGTTTATCTGATTTTATAATTACTTCATTTTAATTTTATGTGGTGATGATGTTTGACTAAAATGTGAAATTTAAAAAAGAATTAAAAAGATTTTAAGCTTGTATGATTATAATCTACATACATTTATTTAATGACAATCTGACACTATTCAAACTTAATTATTGCTAAATATAAACAAACTAAAATAAAATATAGCAATAAATTGAGAAACAAATGATAAATACTCTTTTTTTTATAAAAATCACATTACTAATCTTTGCAGTGACGTAGACATTATAAATAATGAAGGATGGCTAGTTGAACATTCTTCATAGAAAAATTATATTATGTATATCGTGAATTAAGTATATAGGTCAAAAATTATTTTTCATGTACATATATTAAATTTGAACACCCTAAACGAAATTTATTATCCGCCATTGTTAAAATACTACAAATTTTCGAATTAAATCTAATGGGATAAGGAAAAGACCAAAATACCTCTCTTACATATGGGTAACTTTCCTTAAATAGACAGCCCGACTTCAAACAGTCATATCTCTCTCATTCGAGCTCTAAATTAGCAAACTTGATGGAGTTGGAAAGAGGATTCCAAGACCTTTCATTTGATATCTTATGGGCCACCTAACTCATATAGTCCTTTGAAGTTGACCAAAAACTCATAACTTTAAGCATAACTTGTAAAATTTAAGATTTTGCTATTTCCAATTTAGTTCTTTTTGGAACTCAAGGTGCTACATCTAGTCTGACCTTAATACTTGGGAAATTTTAAATTCCTTGGTAAAATCCTACTTACAATGAAGGTGGCTCGAATCTTAGCTCAAAATAATTTTGGGATGTTATGGGGATACTAAGACATCACACTGTCTCCAGCCTTTCACATACCAATCCAAAGCAAGAACCCTTCCAACAATTTAAACAGTCCCCAACACACACACCAACCATGAAGAACACTATCTCTCCCTTGGGAGAAAACCGCTCTAGTCTTTTCAAATCCATCTCCTTCAACCCAAGCATAGCACCAAAGTCTTAACAACCACGGAACCATTAATACAAGTAAACACTTAAGGAATTTCCACAAGGATTTCAAGGTCAACTTCAAACACAATTACCACACGTGGAGTCTTACCATAGACAATGAAACACACAATATCAAGCAATGCATAAGCACAAGCTAAAATATCATAACTTACCAATTTCCGCATCTGGAACCTCGTGATCTTGTCAAATTTGATCTTGCCTACCATCCCTTCCCTTAGCAGTAAGAAGTGGGCAATCTCTCATCTTGTGACCACTCTTTTTACACCCAAATCATGCATTTGAACCGCTAGACACTCTCCCCTATGTCTTTTTCCACACTCCCAACACTCAGACCCCATTTGATCACTAGAACCATTACCTTGGGAACGATTATCTCCGCCGGACCTTAAATGTGAGAAGTCACCATCACCGGTCCTTGCCTTCTTTGTCTCCCTACATCTTTATTTAAGTTTCTCCTCTTACGGCCGAAACAAACTTACTCATACTTGCCCTAGGATCGGCAACCATAATAGGAGCATATCGAGACAATCGTGTGAACTTCAAAGCATATTCCTTCACACTCATGTTTCCTTGACGAAGGTTGATTAATTCAAGTACCTTTGCCTCCCTCATCTCAAGGGTAAAGAACCTATCAATGAAATCAACTTTAAACTTTTCTCAATCAAGAGGACCTGCATCAACCACCCTCTTTTCCTTTCATTGGTTGAACCAAACTTGAGCAACACCCTTGAGTTGATAAGCGGCCAATTCCACCTTTTCCACTGGCATCACTCACATGATCATCAACACATTATACATTTCATCAATGAACTCTTGAGTATCTTCCTCGACCTTGGAACCATGAAACTCCAGAGGATTCATTCTAGTGAAGTCTCTCCCTCTAGTTGTTGTCGTACCAACATTTGGGCTCATGGGAACCACAACATCTATATTGACTTGGGTCATCATGGCTTGAGACAATACTTGAAAAGCAGCCCTAAACTTCACATTAGTCACTTGTTCAGCCAAAGGGTCGGCCAAAACTTGAGGAGCTTCTCGTTCCACATTCTGTCATGCATTCCTTCTAGCATATGCCCTTCGAGTGGTCATATCCTGAAAAGATTGGATAGGTATAAGAAGAGAAACATTATAGAGTTAGACTCTATCGCATGACTTTAGAGTAATAAAAGAAGTGACGTTTCCTAAACATCTTATAGTTTCTCATTCATAAATGTGGCGCACTTCACACTCATGAACAAGACTCTACTTGACGTGGCTTATGAGACTTCCTAGGACCTTTTTAAACCTTGTGCTCTGAATACCAAGTTTGTCACGACCCAAAGTAAACCCTAGATGTGACATGGCGTATAGTACCCCAAAAGGCCCTACACAAGCCACTTAGTATACATCATACAAGATAATAGAATTTAAAGAGTTGAAAAGATAGCATTTCATATAAAAGAGTTTTTTAATCAAAGCGGAAGTCTAACATTTGTCTCAAAAAGTCATCTAATACATCATAAGAAAAGTGATTGGGACGTAACCCATACATCACATACAAAGTCTAAAACTATAATGACATAAAGCTATAAAAGTGACATCGTCCTCAAATATGAGGACTTACCAAGCCTTCAAATCTGTAGTGTAGTCAACTAGCTACGAATGGAGGGATAAGAATCGTCAAGCCCTACAATAGGGAAACAATGTAGGTATAAGTATACATTAGTACGTGGAATGTACTAAGTATGAGGAATGCAATAAAATGGGAGACGTGATTATAAAGGGACATAATCAAAAACATAGAATGCATGACCAACTTAAAACATATCAAAATCATTTAAGAAGATTCATAAATCATGAACATAGTGAAGCATCTTCAAATCATAAACAAAGCTTCATAAAACATTAGTAATTAACTTAGTTCATTTAGGTACACGCATGGGTAGAGAGTCTTCATAAGTCGTGTGGCCCCAGGTAACGTCTAGTTTAGTGTAGCACCTAGGTTCCACCTTCCCCTTGTCAAGCTTTATTTCTGATCTCTCTCTGAGTCTCTAGTGTGTTACCTTCTACTACTGATCTTCTACATCTGCTGCTACTGGAGCTACAGGATATCGAGCTAAGATATACTAGATCGGGTGTGAGAGGAAGGGATGATGTTATTGATAGACCGACATATAGACCATGCGAACTATAACATGGAATCCAGGGTCTACCCCACACCGAAAAGGGGTGTCCTACTTGCTAAGGTAAGGACCATAAATCTGAGCTAAAGTGGATCCACTAGCTACTGTGTTTCAAAGACAATCATCCTATGGTGGCACATAGGTATGGGATAAGGAGATTCCTACTAGAAACCCAACATCAAGCTACGGGAGAACTTTCATCTCAATATCTTCTTGGTGCTAAGCATAAATCCCATAAAATAGTCATTAATCTTAACTTGTCTTATCATCTAAGGATATCTCCTTAGACCATGCGTGAGAAAATCTTTCATCATTCATGCTCTTTTCATAATAGCTTTTAAGGCCCATAGTCATTCACTTCATGCTACAAATGCCCTACTACTAATGGAAATAGTTTTTAAAGTGTGATATATAATCATTGATGGCATATTCGAATACCATACTAATTAAGACCTAATTTAGGAAAATAGCCTGAAATGCATTGAGGGTAAATCAAGATGTCATTCATGTCATGTGGCCAAGCTTCATAGAATATATAGATTCATTCATCTATAATCTTACTTGACTCATAAACATTGATTTCATAAAAACATGCATAATTTGATGAAACATATTCATAGATTAAAGTTTCTTCATAGATTCATGTAAATTAGGGTTCATAGTCAAAATCATAGATCAATGTGTTCACGTGGAATTAGTTGAAAAGAATGTAATATAGTCCAAATCATCAAAACAAGATCATAATAAAGCAATTGAATCCATGCAAGCAGAACACATGAGGAATTGAGTGAAAATCGAATCAAATCTTGGAAAATTAAATTGGAGAATTCAATAAACCTTGGGGCCTCAATAGGTAAATTGAACCCATTGATGAACTTCCTAAATACCTTGATTGAAGCCCTAAGCAATGATGAAGAAAGGAGACTTGAACTTGAAGAACCCTAGCTTATTCTTCTTCCTTGATATACAGAAATATTTTTGGAGAGGATGAATTTGGTCAAGTTTAGAGAATTTAGGAGAACGAATTGAAATCGGACATTTTTTTGCTTAATTCACTTTTATAGGTCTTGAAATAGGGTTTAAAATTATGTAGTTTGGGTACCAAACACTATGGGAAAAGACCAACATGACCCTAACTTAAAAACTGATGAGGTGACTCAAAAGAGGGGCTTCACGGGCCATATAGCCGGTCGTGAAGCTTCACCCCGACATGGCATCACTAAAATAGGCCTAACTTTTTACTCTGAACACGATATCAAGCAAACTTGGTGGCATTGGAAAGAGGACTCAAATACCTTGAATTTAGTAGGTCATGGTCCAGCTAATACATTTGTGCTGAGAGATATGATTGTTTGAAGTTAACACAAAATTTAAAAACTGATGGGTGACTTGTACGGACCCTTAGATGGGTCGACCAAGTCACCACGGGACGTGTAAGGTGCCATCTAGGTGACCCCTGCCTAGACACCCTTGCATGCTCATTCACGACCCTAAACGAATCGTGGACCCCTAAATAGGCCATCTAATGTGACGTGAAGTGTCCATTGTCCATTTTTTGGAATCGTGGACTTACCTATTTGCCCTTTTTAGGCCTTTCTTGAAGTCCAAGGTGTTACATTTAGAAAATCGAAGACTGATATCATAAACAAAATAATATTCAATTAATTGCAAAAGCACAAAATATGAATCAAAGTCATAATATCCACATCTGAAAATCAAACACTACAACTATGAATATTCAATGCAAAACCAAAAGTTGAAGAAATATCTTAACACTTACACATTTAAGCTCACAATCTTCACTATTAAAGTTGAGTGGTAGCTCTCTCTTCTCAAAATTAGGGTTCATGATAAGGTTTTCAAATCTAAGAATCGTCCCTTCCAAATGAGCTAAGTCTCAACTTTTATATGAATTTGGGTTCAAAATATGAATTTCTTGTTTTGTCCATGAATAGTTCCCTGACATCTACTTAAGTAGCTAGACGTCTGCTAAAGCGACATTGACCCTGCTTGATCGACCGCTAAAGCGGTCAAAGTGGTCGCTTAAGAAGTTATTGACATGTATGCTAAAGAAATTAGCATGGCAGCTTAGCCCGTTATTGACCTTTTGTTGACCTACCGCTTAAGCAGTTCTTGGGTCGCTTTTGTGGCATTGAAGAGTCATTTTGCCTTGTCTGCTTCAGTTTTGCTTTTTCAACTCTTTTCTCCTCAGTTTTGTTACTTTCTATCAAATTCCTTGTCAATCAAATATACTTTAAACAACACCATTCAAAAGATAATTATCCTCAACTCTAGATTAACGACAAAAAATCATAAGAAAAGAGATAAAAATGAGTTCAAAATCTACAACTCGTTAAGGACTCACTCCAACTCAAAACCCAAGTCAAAATCTTAGGGATCCAACAAGGCCCAAAGTAACAGCCAAATCATAGGGGGGCATAACATAGGGAGATTATGGATGAAAAACTGATATAGCCAGAGTTGTCATCGAGCTAAGTATTCACACATATAAGACTCAAGTCTACTACATCAGTCTACAAGGAGCTAGAACCATCCAAGCCCACATCAGAGGATTTTTTTTTTAAGCCAAACATCCTTATGTAGCAATTCTATGACAATCACTAGCATAAGCCTAGAATAAGTCCAAGAATAGTTAACAGATGTCAATACATGGCATAAAGCATCAATATGGCATGATATGCATCGTATGCAAGGTAAAACATGTTTAATTCCCCCAAAAATTTAAGCTAATGCAAGAATTGTATCAAATAAACATGAATCATGCTAATATTTCTCCCAAAATTATCTAAATACCATGTAAATACCAACACAAGAACAATCTAAGATCGGTAAGTCATAGCCTACCTCAATGCGATCATGTGCGCTCCAAAGTCTACCAAACTGGAATTTTACCCTACCAAACCACCTCCGACCGCTGCCAAGTTATCACATCAATGATCATGGAATCAAAACACAATAATTGAAAATTGGTCTAAAAATGAGACAAAATGTCATTGTGGGACCCTCACAAAGAAACACAAAATTGGTTCTGTCAATAGGTCCCAACCAGCTCAAGGAACTTATGCCCCCAAAACATGCACAATTTGAGCTTTAACTCACCCCAAATAGTTCATGAAAATACAAATTAAAGAAACCACCATTAAAGGGAAAAAAGAGGTTTTCGGGATAAGAATTTATTGTAACACCCCAAAATTTTCTAAATTAAGACTCAAACCATTCTTGAATTGTGTATAACGTTGTATCAAGTGATTATTAATTGTTCTTAGATTCAAAGGTCAATTCATTAGTGTGGGAATGGTTTTGGATATCAATTAAGGTCACTAAAATCCCCTAGCACAAAGTTGAGCTGAAAGCTTCCTTACTGAATAAGTTTTGACGTAAGATTCTACTTAGGTACACTTTAAATTACCATATCTCTCAGCTCATAATGAACTATAGGTGACCCATGACCTATCAAATTAAAGGTCTTTGATTCCTCTTTCCAACGCCACCAAGTTTGCCTCATTTAAAGTTTGGAGTAAAAATTTATTCTCATTTTAATAAGGCTTTGTCAAACAGACGAAGGTTCACAGACGGCTATACGGCCCATGATGTGTTTCACGGACCGTGGATTCTTAAACAGTCTGTGAAACCTTCCTTATAAGGCACTCCGTCAGTTTTTAAGTTGGGGTCGTTTTGCTCTTTCCCCTATGTCATTTTTAATCCTATTCTAAGTCATTTTTTAGTGTTTTAACTTAGTACATGATTCAACTAACTGGTTTTCATCAATCAAAATATTCAAGTATTTAGAAATTACGTTTCAAATCACCTAGGGTTCCTCTTCTTCAACCTAAGGCTTTTCCATGTTCTTCCACTCTAAGAATTTCATAAAAGAGTTCCTTTTTATCAAGAGCCATCACCAAGATTCCAAGATCAAAGGTTTCCTACAAAAAAGCTAATGTTCTTCCTCAAGATCAAGATAAAATCAAGTCTCCACAAAAAAATTCAGTCTAATAGCTTCATAACCAGGTATGTAAGGCTATCATAGTAATGGACTGAGTTCGTCCTCATGCTCTACACCTACTTTCTATCAGTAAAAGAGCAAACTAAGGTTTTATCCTTAGTTTTTAGTATTGTTGAGATGAGTTTGAAGTTGAGTTCTGAGTTCTTGATTTCTAATCTTGAGTTTATATTCCTAATTATTGAGTTGATGTATATTATGCATTAAGATTGTTCAGTTGATTGTTCATGTCTACTTTTCAGAATGAACCTTATTCCTGAGTATTCATTGAGTTCTTATTGAGAATCTTTCAAGCAAACATAATGATTTTAAATTGATTTTTTGAGAAAGCAAAGAGGATTCTTGAGAAAGAGTTCGAAAAATGATTTGAGAAAGAGTACAAGGGAACTATGTAGTCCCAAATGTATTATTTGTTACATTGAGAAAGAGAAACTTTGATTTCTAAATGGGCTTATGAGTTCAGAGATACTTCAAAGCATTACCTCAAAACAGAGAAAGAGTATATTTTATACATTTGATCATGAGTATATATTTATTGGGAGTAATATTGAGCACCAATATGGGGATAAGTTCAGAAAACTCAAATTCTTCCTAAACCATCTGCCAACATGGGTAATGGATCATACTTTTTAGATGAATATTTATTGCTTAGTTGATCCACATAGTTGAAAGTTTCTATACCATGGCACGATATAGGACAGTTCTAACAGCATGGGCGAGACGTTGTATCATCGCGTAGCTCATAGTAATAGTTGTCGGTTAGAGAATCTCCCAAATAGAGTTAAAGTATATTTTTACTATAACACTTATTACTTTAAGTTTCATAGATGAGTAAGTATTTTTGTCAAGTTTAAATATTTCATTCCTTTAATTCTTTACATTCAGTTGAGTTTATGTTTTATATTACATACTCGTACATTCAAATATATTGATACAGGTGTTCAGAATCATCAATAGGCACTTTGTTGAGATCACTCCACACTCCAGTTAGCTTTTGGTGAGCCTCATTGTATTTCGGAGGACTTCACAATTACTTTCTATTTAGTATTTTTGAGATGTCATGGGCCTTGTCCTGACATCCTTCCATAATAGTAAAGGCTTCATATATAGACAGAGTAGAGGTGTCTCTCAGTATTTACTTTCTTTTGAGTTGTTTTACAAACTATAAGTATTGCTATTGAATATTTTCCAGACGTTATGAGTTAAGTATTTGAGTAATTATGTTTTAAGCCTATTATTGCTTGAGTTAGTTTTCCGCTTGTAGTCAGCCAGGATGAGGGTTCGCTTGGGGACCAACAATGGTTCTCGAGTGTCAGGCACGCCTAAGGCGTAGGCTCGGGTCATGACAGTTATCACAATAACGAGTTCCCAATGACCCCAACACAAATCTCCAACATTATCAGCAAATCCCACCAAGAATGAACTCAATCAAAGCTCAAATGACTAAGAAATCATGTTTTGAACTTGACATGAGAATGTGAGACCCTGTCCGTGATCGCATGGGTCAAGGTCCCAACTCTCCACAAACGTGTGGCCAGGCCCGTGAACGTGACTCAAGGCCCCCAAATGCAAATATAAAATGTGGTGCACCAACAAAGGTTGCACCAGCTCAAGTTGGAATTGGCAAATTGCCCTACCAAGTTGTAGAGGATTCGTTCGAACCATGTGCATGCAAATAAATAGGGCTACCCCACAAAATTTGACATTCGACACTTAACAGAGATGTTCAAAGTTCCATCAAAAGGTCGTCTCAATAAAAATTGGTTCCTACATCCAAGGCTCTATTTTAGAAATGAGCCAAAGGTTGCTCAAAATAAGTTAAGAAGCCTCGGGACCCGAACCAAAGGTCCACTTAAACCAAACTCAACGCTCCAGAGCTCATGGAACCAACATAATTGCATTGTGAGGTCATTTACCTAATGTCTTACCAAAGTCAACTGTCCAAACTTCAAAAGCTCTAAAACACAGAAATATGCATAACAACCAAACAAACGACTAGGTGATCAAATTGTCAGTCCCAACAAGTCACAAATGAGTTGGTGTGGCAATAAGAAAGCTCTAAATGTCAAAAATACCACAAAAGAGAGAAAATAACATGGAGGGTCATTACATAATGGAATAAACGTTGAGCATGGTCCCTTTTTTAGGGCATGACAAAAAATATTATTTTTCCTTGCATGGAGAATAAAATACAGTAAAACCACACTATATTAATAATCTCTCTAAGATAATATTTTTGTCCGGTCCCGACTTGGACCAACGGAAAAAATCACTCATTTTGATAAGATAATAAGATAATTTATTTTTAGAAGACCCCTATATAAATATATGGTCCCGTTAATATTATAAATTAATAATTCTTTAAAAGTACAAAAATATATCTAAGACAATTTAGTGAAATGTGATTATGTTGTGTGTTTTTTATTAAAATTTAAATCTAGTTGAAACTCCTTTCTAACTTTTCTTATTGCATCCAAAAGTTCAAGTGTTGCCACGATTGCAAATCTTTTTGAGTGCATGTCGAATGATCTCTTTTGTACTCACATAATTTTTTACACTTTTTATCTGTCATTGTTGACTTTGTGACACATTTTAAATGAGAAGCCCTTTTTGGATATCATTTCAAGAAATTTCTTGTGTTGTTTATATAGTTTATTCTCTCACCGTCATACATTAAATGTTTTTAGTACAGATACAATGAATAATATTTGATTATTACAAAACAATGAACATTATGTATAATTAATTTATTTATACAATGAATCATAGAATTGTTGAATTTATTTTACAATGAATCATTTAACAAAAAAAAATATTGCAATGAATCATACACACACATTCTAATTTATGTATAATGAATTTATTTTTTATGAATTCAATAAATATGACACATAATTTAATGAGATACAATGATTTTGATGTATTTATTACACTTTATGTACAATAAATTTATTTATTTATATGTGAATTCAATAAATATGATACACAAATTAGTAAGATACAATTATTTTGATGTAATTAAAATTGACCTTCATTGAATCTCAAAAGACTCTTTAAATTAATAAATATTAATTTATCGATTAAATAATATCTCTATAAAATAATAATAATTCGTGATCCTAACTATATTAATTTAGTGAGGTTTTACTGTAACTATTTAGAAAAGTCATATTTATATGATTATAAATGGTAAAATATTAAAAACAAATCTTTTTGTATGATTAAAAAAGGTAAATGTATTGAGATATTATCCTAGTAAACTAGATATTATCTAAGAGTCTAAAATGGTAATTGCATTACCAATTGATCTCTTTAGCCTTAGATGGTTATTTCAAATGCATAAATAAGAAAATTATTGATTATTAATAAATATTTTCTTGTAATATAAGAAAGTCATAATTATATAACTATGAATGGTAAAATATTAAAAGCATATCATGATTGAATGACTAAAAGGTAAAAGTATTAAAACATTATCATATTGGACTAGATATTGTGTAGGAGTCTAAAATGGTAATGTCATTATCAATTGATCATTTTAAGTCTTAGATGACTATTTCAAATGCCTAAAATGGAAAATTACTGATGATACTAATACTTTGCTCTCTCAATTATAAATTATTATTTTTATTCTTGTTATATAGAAAAGTCATAATTATATGATTATGCATTGTAAAATATTAAAATTATACCATGTTTGTATGATTAAAATAGGTAAAAATATCAAAATAACATCAAACTTGACTAGATACTATTTATAAGTTTAAAATGGCAATGTCATTACTAATTGATCATTAGTCTCAGATGATTACATAAAATACCTAAATAAGAAAATTATTGGGAGAAATTATATTTTGATCGCTCAATTATTAATAAATTTTAATTTTAGTCCTTGTATTGTATGAATAGGCATATTTAACCTGTGATTAATTCAAATGTGTCTTTAATCCTCTTATGTAGAAAATGTGTTATATTTGGGCTCTTCATAAGAAAAATTACCTTGAAATATGTAGTATCATTACAAGCTTAACATCACACATGAGTAATTAAATGATAGAACGATTAATAATTGACGAGTTAAAAAAGCACATTTGAAATGATTGAAGGTTTAATGTGTTTATTCATATAACACAAGAACTAAAATAAAAATTCATCAATAATTTAATAGACTAGAAGTACTCTTGACTTCACACTACCATAAAATTCAAGATATCATCTGACAATTCCAAAAACTTTATTGCACCAGTTATATGTAACTTATATATACTAGAGGTGTATGTATATGAAAATTTTGGACAATATTTTTCCGCAAAAACATACATTTTGGGTATTTAATTAATTTAATTTTGAAAATTATATTTTTTTCCAAAAACCAATTAAAAAATTATAATGACATCTCTTATTTTTGATAAGTGAGTTATCTTTGTTTTCTTAATTCTTGACTCAAATATCATGACGTACTTCAATAAGTACAATAGTGTTAACCTTTAATTAATAAATTTATCATCAATCTATAAGTTTCATAGTTTTACCTGTGGAATGCACCACTAAAACATATAAAAAAATATTTTTGAAATATGACCCAAAAATATTTTTTAAGAATATATTAACATATTTTGTAGAACGTATTTTTTATAGAGAAAAATTTCTACCAAATGTATCATGCAACAAGTTAATCATTTGAACTTTCTAACTCTAAAAATAATCATGGAATATGAATTTTAATAATTTTAAAATTTTTAAAGAAAAATATAATAATTTTCTTAGAATCAGATTATGATAATTAGTTAATTTCATATTTTTAACTAAAAATTTTCAATAAATTGAAAAATTCTTGATGGGCTCTAGTAACAATTCAGGTTTGACATCTATAAAAGCCACACACCTTTACACATATTATGTATTCTACTCCTAGAGAGAGTGAATTTTATATTTGAGTATCAAATACTGATAGAAAAAGGCTTAGCAATACTAGGCACCGTAGTGAAAATGTAAGGAACTCCCTTCTAGATAAAAGAGCAACAAGCTTATTTAAGAAAGCAAAAGAATTTTCTATTTTATGTGATGTAGATGTTGCTATAATTATTATTTTTCCCAAGAGATATCCAACCCATTGTTTGGAAATCTACAGATGTGGCTAAGCAGGTATTCAAAGTTTCCTGAGGAGGAAAGAATTAAAAAGTTAATGAAACATGAAACGTATCTTTCAAAGAAAGTGAAAGAGAAACAAGAAAAAATTAGAAAAATTGAAAAAATGAATGAGGAGAAGGAAATGGAAATCCTCTTCAATCAACTTGTAGAGGGAAAGAGTATCGTTGAACTTACTGCTAGAGAAATTCAAGGTCTATTAAAGTTTTCAAATACTAAGATAGCTAAACTTCATGAGAGAAAGGAAAAAGTCAATCAACAACATCAGTCTTCTCAACCTCAAAATTCTCCCTCAAACTTCAAGATCGCAAACGAAAATGTTACACCATTACCAAATTCAATGAATGATTTGATCAAGGACATGTGGTTTGTTGAGAATATGGCTAATAATGACAGTTACTTTGGCTTACGGAATGGAAATAATATCGAGTTTGCACCAACTAAAGATGATGACATCAGTGGTGGAGATAATGGACATTACAAGGACCTCGATTGATATTGTAATGCTTATGTTGTTCTATCATTATATTTGTGGTGTTTTCTTAGTAGATTTTTGTTGTTTTCTTTCATTTTCAAATTCATTTTGTGATTTTGTATTTTTATTTCAGTTATTTATGAAGGTTCTACTTTTTTTTGGAAAAGTGAACATATTCGTTTAGCAATTTGTTTATATTTGATACTGAGCGTATTTCATGTACATGCTTAAGTCTTAATGTAAGAGAACTAGAAATACTCATTTCAGGAATGAATGAAAAATCAGGAAAATTGGTTAAGTTTGAGTTTTTGGGTCAACTTCAAACAAGTATAACTCCTAGCTCAGGATGTGTTAGGTGTACTTCCAGATACCGTAGGAATTATCTTGAAAGTACCTTTCCAACGCCGCCTAGTTTGCACGATTCTGAGTTCGTATGAGTGAGATATGCCCATTCAAAGTTGGGTTGTTCAAATAAGGAAAGTCTAATCCGGATTTTGGAAGGGTAGTTTGGTCTTTTCCTTACCCAATTATTTTATTTCATTTTTAGAAGTTTAATTGGGGTTTAATCAGAATTAGATCAGTTGAAACAATTATAAATTCACGCTAGGGCTTGGAGAAAGGAGAAAAGAGGAGAAAGGAGAAGAAAAGGCAAGATTCTTCAAGATCGTGTAATTTTGGTTGTGGATTTCGCCAAGGATTCAATCCTACGAGGTATGTGAGACTGTCATAGTGTTGGGTTCATTCACCCACGTGCCAATCATGTTTGTTTCAGTGAAATTCGTTTGTAGAAAGTTGATAGTATGATGTTCTTGAATTATGTTATTGAAGTTTGCTTTAGTTCTTGAGATTTGATGGGATTGTGGAGTTCTTGATGGAATCGTGTCAATTTAAGAGTTGTTTTGAGTTAGATTCTTGTGTATATATACTGGATATTTGAATCTATAGAGGGATTGAGAAAAAGAATCGGATTAGGCGAATTGGGGTGAGAAAATGAAGAAGGAAAAAGTCGAGCAGGTTTTGGCATGCAAGTCCGCGTCGCGGACTTGCTCCCCTAGTGCACAAAAATCACCTCCGCGTCGCGGAGAAGAAGCGGACTCCACTGTTTCAAAAATAAATTTTGCGATCAAATATTTAAATGTATCTCCGCGTAACGAACTTGTTTTCAGACAGTGATTTCTTGATCGTTTCTCATGTTTAACTATCTAAAAACACTCCTAAACATCGTGAGATCTTTCCTATCACAAATCACAATCCTTGAATCCATAAATTCAATTCAAGAAAAATTAAGAGTCAAGTCAAGAGAAGTTCATAGAGTTTTTCAAAACTCTTTTACAAACGTTTTAACTTTGTTTTAAGACTTAAGTTTAGAGTTGAGTAAAGAGTAAGAGTAGAGTTCATTTCTTCAAAGATTATACGGGAACTAAGTATTTTCAAGAGTTAAAATGTTTTCACATTTGAGCAAGATAGGAAACACCGATTTCCAAGATAGCTTTTAAGCTAAGTTTTGAGTAATTATCTCAACCCAAAGAAAGAGTTTTGTTTTAAAAGCATATGAGCTGAGTATATTTTGGGAGTAGTATTGAGCACCAATATGGGAACGTGAGTTCATAATAACCCAAGTCTCCATAAACCATGTAGTCATCATGGGTAGAAAGGATCATACTTTTAGATGATTTCTTAGTATTTTTTATCATAGACTAGTGGATCCATTTAGTTAAGGCGTTCTATATGACGGCAAAGTATAGGACAGTTCTGGCAGCGTGGGGAAGACGCTGTATCATCACTTAGGCTCATAGTGGTGGTTGTCAGTTAGAGAAACTCCTACAGTATTATATTACTTTATATGTAATTGAGTTGCTATTATATTTTCTGTAATACATTGAGTTGTCACCTACTGTTTTAAATGATTTGTATAAACTACACTATTAATGTTGTTTTTACTCTGCATTTGAGTTGAGTTATTCATGAGTTGAGTAAAGCCAAGGTAAGTGTTCTTTTCAGATTCCTTTCAAGCTTATGTCTTGTTTAGTATTCCCCTAGCATACTCGTACATTCAATATACTGAGGTCATTTGGCCTTTATCGTTTTATGATGCAGACACAGGTAACTAGGATCAGCATCCAGCGCCTCGTTGATCCAGTTGAGCACTCAGAGTTAGTTGGTGAGCCTCATTGCTTTCCGAAGGACCCCTTTTTATCATTTGATTTAGTACTTTAGTTGTTAGGATGATCGGGGTTCTTGTCCCGACATCCCTCTTTGTTTTAGAGGCTTCATAGACGAGTAGTTATAGTTCTTTAGTCTTTCCGTTTTCAGTTGTATACGCTAAGACTTGAGTTGCCATTTTGGCTAAGCTTTATATCTCTTTAAGTTATTGTATGAGTTATATTTTGAGACTATTTCTTATGTTTAAGTCTTCCGTTGAGTAAGTAAGTCAGGCCAAGGGTTCGCTTGAGACCAGCAATGGTTCTTGAGTGTCAGTCCCGCCCAGGATGTAGGCTCGGATCGTGACACTTAAAATTCTTACCCCACATTTAATTATTTATGAATCACCATATTAAAAGGCATCAGTATGTATAAACTATCCAAAATAATTATTCAGATCTAAAATATCACAATTTTCAGCTTTCACTCTTTATCATTTTCACTCGTATATATCTTATTCTTATTCTTTACCCATTTACTATTCTCTCTCATTTTCTCTTCTTCTCTGAACTTTCTCTATTATTATTTTTTATCTCCTTCATATCCTCCATCACTCCATATCTTTGAAATAATTTTGGGTTTGAAGTCATTGGTCAAGGTTGCTTAATCTGAATTGTTATAACAGAGTTTTATTCAAGATGATGAAATTTTAATAGAGACAGTGGATATAAGTTGTTTCAATGAGTTTTAATGGTTATAAATTAAAGAGAATTTTGAGTGATTGGAGTTGTGGTGATGGATGGCATTTCAAAGAAAATAGAAAGTTGTTAGTGGCCTCATGATGAAGACTTAGCTGTTATTCCAGTTTAAGTAATTCTAAACAATTGTTAGTTACTTCCTGAATTTGATTTGTTCAATTGCGGAATCATAGATTTTGCCGTGTTAAATGCATAATCAATGAATAGTTGATATATTATTAGTGTTAACATTTCTACTTTATTCAAATAAAGCGAAACATCGTGTGGCTCAAAAAAATAACCAATTAATTAAATTTAAAAAGATTTGTCACCTAATTTTAGGAAAAATTAAGAAACCAATTAAATTATCTATGAAACCAATAG
The DNA here is from genome assembly GCA_029582725.1 of Solanum chiquidenum. Taxonomy (NCBI): domain Eukaryota; kingdom Viridiplantae; phylum Streptophyta; class Magnoliopsida; order Solanales; family Solanaceae; genus Solanum; species Solanum chiquidenum. The sequence goes on from JAJOOS010004529.1 coordinate 70,940, forward strand.
ATTCTAAGTAAGGGTTCAAGTTATTCTGAAGGAAATGTGTTAGGCATCCTTCGAAATCCACAAATGTAGATCCCGACTAAATTATATTTTTCAAATTGAGGAGGAGATAAAAACAATATACAAGTATAAATAAACATGCAATATACACAAGTAATAAAATAAAATAATAATATAAGACACGGCCTAAGATTTGCCTAACATCGATATATACAAAATAATGAATAAAGAATATAGTTAGAACTTCATTCGAATAGCTTCAATTGAAGGAACTCCGGGTACCTGTAAATACACTTAGTAAAAATGTTAGTAATAAATAAATATGAATAAAAATAAATAAATTAAATAATAACTTACAAATAAAAACTCATCTTATTAACCTGGAAGGCCTTGAAAATCGATGGTAATTTTTTCATCGGCCATTTTAACATAAATATGAACTTCAACTAAATTTTCATTTTTTAACATTAGAGAGGCCTCGAAAATGGAGGAAGATATTTTTTCATTGACCAAACAACATCAACAACAAATGTTAATTGGCTACTGAAAGAACAAACAAACAAAAATGAACATTAATATTAAACAAAATAACTAAAGTTTACTGGAAAAATGTAAGTCAACAAAATATATTCTACAATCCTAATAAATAATAAAAATAATATGATAATAACATTAAGAGCAACCATAACAAATAATCAAATAAAAACAATTATAAATGAATCAAAATAATCTAAACAGTGACCTTGCCAATTTTCTCAAGTACATAAATCAATATGAAAAAAAATTCAAAATTCAACCAAAACAACAATGACAAATAATATCTAACATGCTAGGAAAGAATTAAAACTTAACAACAATAATAAATTGATAACACTAATTAAAGAGCATTATAGAATTTATTGTAGACAACCATGGTCAAAGTTGTTTGAAATAACTCCAAATGATAACAACAAAATGGTAACAATGTCCAAATGATAACGATGTAGCACCGCAATTAACTTAAAAAGCTATATGTGAACAAAATCAAAAGCAACAACATGGCTAATTGGAGCCAAGATATGATAGAGAACAAAAAATACTATAATAGTAAACAAAACTAACTAAATCAATTTAAGCAAAAGACTAACATGTGCAAAGAACAAATTATAGAAATGACAACCGTAATTAAGATTAAGAATAAAAAAATTATAAGTAATAATCCAAATTAAGAATGAAGCTAATGGGTCAGATCTAGATTTTTACCAACATTGAAGGTGAAGCTTGTTTTTTTTTATGGTATTCGCTGGTTCAAGAAATGGGTTTGCTGATTTGCATCATGGTTACCGTTCAACGGAGTTTGGAGCGATTTTTGGGTCTGAGTTGTTCTCCAGTTGTTCGGAGCTTTGGAGCTCGCTGGAGGCTGATTTGAACTGTTATTCGTCGGAGTTGGCGTTGTTGTTGCCGGAATCGCGGCTAAACAAACGAAAATAAAAAAAGGGATAAAGGGGAAGGGATCTGGTTTCGCTGTTTAGCTCTGGTTCATCGGAGCTGCTGTCGATAAAAAATGGAAAAACAAAAGGGGGGTTTCGGGTGATGCTCCGACGGGTCTGATTTGAGTGTGGTTCTCGCTGCCGAAAAAAGGATGAGGGAGTTGGGATCTTATTTTTCGATGATTTCAGAGTTGTTTCCGGTGAGATTAGGGGTCGACGGTGGTTGCTTTGTTTAGTGGCGGTGGCTTGGTGCTATTTGTTTGTTGTTACAGTAGAGCTTGCCGGAAATGGCAAAAGGAAAAGAAGAAAATGTGTGGGGGGTATGTTATTTGGCTGGAAGAACGATCTGAAATGGGAGTTGTTTTGGTCGGAGTTTGGGGTCGTAAGGCAGTTGGGTTTCGATCTTTTTAGTGGTGTGAGCTTTTACCGGAGGTTCACCGGAAATGGCGAAGTGAGAGTGGACAAAGGGGGGTCTTGTTGAGTGACCTTGTCACCGGAAAAGGAAGACAAAAATGGGGGTTGGATTTGCCGGAGCTCGGCCGGAATCATGGGTGATGGTGACCAGAAAATCAATGAAAAGTGAAACCCTTGGCGAATAAAATCTGAAATTCTCAATCATAATCTAAAAACAATTCACCACCCATAACTTAATGACCAAGAAATTCTTTAAAGAGAAAAATGAAAATTACCTTAGTACAATGTCACTATCTTAAAACGGTGGGCTAAAACTATTGATTAATAAAATATATGTGTATGAAGTTTTATCCGTATTTAACTGAATTTTTAGACTGGCAAAATATCAAAATGAATATTAGCAGATGTAACGAATAAAATGATAACAAAAATATAATGAATGTAACTAATGACATGTAAAAGAATGCAATTTAAAAGAAATAATGATTTAATCAAAATGAACAAATATTTGAACGTAGTGAAAAAAATAATATAATTAAAAATAACTGATAAAAAGTTTTGAAATTTTGACAAATAAGGATAAATATCGATAAACTTATTTAAAATTTTAAAAAATGTATTTTAAACTATTAAATAAATAAAACTTAAAAATTACAAATTTTGAAAATGTTATACCAAAATTAGATGTCAACAGCTATTTTATCTTTGATGTATAATATATATATATATATATATATATATTATTTATTTATTTATTTATTATTATTTTTTACCCTTATTATTACTCTTATTTTTTCTTATACTCCTATATAGAAATGGGACTTAAGGACGAACACAGCAAATAAAAGTTGTACGTTGTGCTGGAAATGTGATCTTCTGAAGATCTCTTCAAAGTCAAATTTATAATTTTGGTGCATTCATTGTGAGACAGCTGTACTTTTTTGGTAAAACGTGTCTAGCTATGTGGGATCTAGCTATCTTCCACTTTACTTTTACTTTCTATTCTTCTTAATTGTTCTGATTTATCCTTTATTCTTTTCCTCTCTTAATTACATCCTTATAATTATTCTACATGTTCTTTTTCCAGAAATTGGCTTGTGCCGCCGCTACTCTTGTAATAATATAATATCATAAAATTATTATTTTTTAAATATCAATACTTTAAAATAATTACAAACATGATTAAGAAAACTCTTAGAAAATAAAACTTCCAATATGATTAAATAAGTATAAATAATTTAATATCTTAACTCTTTATAATAAAAAAATCTTTATTTCTAAAATAATTTATCATACTATATAATCCCCCCCTCCACTCTAACAAAAGAAAATAATCAATAAAACTTACTACTATTATAATAAAAACATCATTCCATCATAAATAAAAAATAAAATTACTTTCAAATAGCTAAATAAAATATGATAATTTTTCTATTATATAGAAAGGTGGAGAGGAGGACGACCAAGGGCAATTTTGTCAACCAAAAAAATATCCAAGCTTAATTTAAGTGTACATTGTGCATAAAGTATTAAAATTTTCAGAAAAAACAGGCAAAATTTATGTAATTCCCAATGTATCCACCAATAAGTCAATAGTTATGAATTGTAATAGCCACACGTGTACCAATACATTGGGAGGAGTAAAAGAAATCATTACAAACTTACATGGCCCCATTTATTGATTTACTTCAAAAGCATTTACATTTTTTAAAAAAAAACTTTTTTATTTTGAATGTATAATTTTTAATGAGATTTTTTCATACCAAAAATTCTAATTTGAGGGCTTTTAATCATTTCCTTTCTTAGTGTGGTTTGGTCATAAAAAAATATTGTTTATTTTATTTTAAAAATTTATAGTTGAAGTCGTGTTTGATTAAATTTTATGCAAAACATATTTAGAATTTAAATATATTTTTTCTAAAAGCATAATACATAAATATGTCATTTAATTTGGTTTCATCTAATATCTATGTCCTTCATTTTTATATGTCCATAAGTAGACACATAAACTTCTATAGAATTGAACAAGTTGACACTTGTGTCCTACTTGACGTCCTACGTGACAATATAATTCACGTCCTATGCGACATTTTATATAGCTCCTACGTGTGGTATTCCCCGTAAGACGCGTGTGTCTATTTCTTCAACTTTATAAAATCTTAGGTACTTACTTGTGCACACCCTAAGTTGAATGTCATAGATGTCAGACAAAGCCAAGTTAAAAGATATATTTATATGTATAATTATGTTTTTCTAAAGATGATTTATATTCTTCAGTTTCTAAAAGTTACTTGACTAATTTATCTGAGACATACAACCAAATTTGATTAAAAAAAAGTAATATATCAAAATAGATAATTGTATAATGTCATAAATTAGATCTCATATAAGAACTACCCATACTATTATAAAAAAATCACTTTATTTAAATTTTTTGAAGTTGAACTTGTGTTAAGCTATTGATTTTGCAAATAATATTTGATTATTTGAATGTGTTTTTTTAAAAAAAATTAAATAAAACTTATATGAAATATAATTCAAATGGTCATTTTTATAAGAATAAATAATTTGTCATAAAATTTTAAAAAGGATAATATAGTTAGATTTATGCAGATATTTGTTATGCATGATTTAGTTATGCAGGATTAAAGTTATGCAGGATTAAGTTATGTGAGTATTAGTTATGCAAGTATTAGTTATGTAGATATTACTTAGTTATATAGAGATTACAATACATAAATTATTAATTATTAAATATATTATTTACAAATAAATAAGCAAACAAATAGTGTAATTTCTCAAATAAAACAAAGAAATAATTCTTCTCTATACTTAAGTGGGAATTTTGTTTTTTTTCTCTCTCTATTTTTTTAAATGTTTAAAGCTTATAAAAATAAAATACCATAAGAATATTTCAAGTAAAGTACATAATAAAATCCTATTTTATATAATGTAAATTTCTATCAAAATGTTGCATGTATTGTTTGTACATTTTTAGTATACCAAATCTATGAGTTATATATAAATTCATATTCCAAATAAAAAAACAATACATAATAATTAAAT